>JAXIVJ010001276.1:0-144700 GCA_036785665.1 Chirona hameri | reverse complement strand
AAATTGGGGGATCAGTGAGATCGAGTCGGATTTATATCGGGACGGTGGAGGGCCGTGGAGCGGCTGTGTGCGGAGAGGTCGTGCCGCTGCAGCCAGGCGACAGCCTAGTCAGCAGGCTTATAGAGCTCAGGAAGCTGCAACGGCGATCGTGCCTCTTCCGATATTCAGGAGATATCAACAGGCACCTTGGTCACCGTTAAACAGATTATGGTAGGACGTGTAATTTTCCTTCTTAGTTTTTGTTGTTGTTGTCATTGCTCATTTGTTATTAGGGTGATGAGGACCATAAACCCACCATTAGTTATTAGTTAATCCCTATAATATGCCTGCCAATCGATAGCAAATATCACATTTAGTAACTATGGGTGTCTTCCCAAAGACATTTTGCACTATATCTAATTCTAACGTCAATGAATTAATATCTCGCCGCTTTCGTCGTCTCGCCCGTCGCCAAACTTTGTTTACATGCCAGCTGACGACGACCGACCTTGATACGACAAGTATAGAAGGCGTTAACGGTGGCACGTCTATGACGTCACATAACTCACTAAACCCTATCACGCTCTCACTAAACCTCCGTTCCTGGCGGAGCGCAGGACTTGTTTTTGAGACCGAAGGTCGGCCACGCAGCAGCCCCCACCACGACGTGACCCTGCACGTCAATCACCGGCTCGCGAAATTATTCGGCGGCATTTTCACTCGTAAAATTCATTGTTCCAATGACGTCATGGACGATCCTTATTTTTCCTGTGTATCTTCTTGCGTAGATACGGCGACGATCGTGGTGGACGATCAGTCGTGACGTTTCCGGAAATATTTGTGTTTCAACTGTTAGAGGTAAGATACATTCTAAATAACACAACAGGTACATAATAGTGTCTTGGGAGATGCACAAGTGACCTAATAGTTAAGTTTTTAACATATAAAACGCTGTGGGTTTATGGTCCTTATGACCGTTATTAGCGAATGACCGGGATGCAGGGAAAGCTCGATGAAACTGATGATCTGAGAAGTGTTTTAATGTTGACTAGATGGCCAGCGTTGCGCGATGCGCAATATGTTCAAAATTTCGAAGTGAATAGTTCACAACCCTCCAGTCTAAATGAGTCGAGATAACAGCGTCAGTTGAGTTCTTTCTCACTCTCACACCACGACATCTAAAGAAAACACATTTGCTAGATGTTATGAAGTCCTGGTAGTAAGAATATTAAACAAATATAAACACCATTATCATATCACAACTCGAGTACCTACTCATTTTATCCCCTTCTGTTCTTGGTCCGAAGCTCATATATTTGTCCTTTTCCTTGCCATATTGTGTCCATTTCGTTTTGCAATCTGCCCGTAAATTATAATGCACTTCAAAATGCATAACATAGGTACATGACTTACACTAAAGCAAGAGAGGGTGTGTTTTTCACGAGGCCAAAAATATACAACGCAGTTATCACAACCCGCTTCGCTGAACACTGCGTATCCAAACCAGGACTCAATTTGTGCGCTGTTTAGGCGTCAGATGTGTAGAAGATTTGTCTAAAAAATCCAGCCTGCTTCCCGAGTCGCCGGCACGTGCAGATCTGGCGGCAGCGGTCGCAAGCCTAAAAAAAAAATAGTCGGCCCCACACGTGCGTCACAGACGTTGCACGCGCTCCGAATTCGGCCCAAAATCCAAGTTCGCAAATATCTGATTTATGTGTGCAAATTATTCCGTCGCAGCTCATGCCGTTTCACGGTGCTGTGGCCCAGGCAAAATATTGCTTTCATACATACTTACGTACACACGGACATTTCGTCTTTAATATAAGAGTATGATTATGTTGCTTGTTGGAAGTATTTCAACATATTCAGCAGCAACAGCCACTCCTTCTAAGTATGATGCACTATTCCGACGACTTCGGCTTGCTTCGCTCATGCCCCACCAAATGATCAAGTGTCACTATGATGATAAAGTGAACTTTGAGCAAGCTGGTATTTCAGATCATCAGTTTTGTTCATGCTTACGCCAGCTTGTGCCTATCTTTTCCATCAGGCATAGCGTAGACGGAATGTCCCAACCCTAGGCCTCACTCATAACAACCCTAGCACATGACTCCCCGTAACATACATCACATGACCCCACACATCACATGCTCCGCCCATCGCATGACCCACACCCATCTCCCGACCCACGCCCTCACATGACCCATTGACCCATGCATCACATGACCCGTCCATCACACGTCCCACACCGTCACACAACCCCCGCCCATCACACGTCCCACACCTGTCACATAACTCCGTCCATCACACGTCACACACCCGTCACACGACCCCGTCCATCACACGTCCCACACCCATCACACGTCCCACACCCGTCACACAACCCCGTCCATCACACGTCCCACACACCGTCACACACCCCGCCCATCACACGTCCCACACCCGTCACATAACTCCGTCCATCACACGTCCCACACACCGTCACATGACCCCGTCATCACACGTCCCCACACCCATCACAACGTCCCACACCCGTCACACAACCCCGTCCATCAACACGTCCCACACCCGTCACACAACCCCGCACCATCACACGTCCCACACCCAGTCACATAACTCCGTCCATCACACGTCCCACACACCGTCACATGACCCCCGTCATCACACGTCCCACCACCCGTCACATGACCCCATCCATCACATGACCCCGTCCATCACACGTCACCACACCCGTCACATAAACTCCGTCCATCACACGTCACACCACCCGTCACATGACCCGTCCAGCACACGTACCCCACACCGTCACACAACCCCGTCCATCACACCGGTCCCACGAACCCGTCACACGACCCCGTCCATCACACGACCCCACCCGTTCACATGACCCGTCCGTCCCATCACACGTCACACACCCGTCACATGACCCCGTCCATCACACGTCCCACACCCGTCACACGACCCGTCCATCACACGTCCCACACACCGTCCACACGACCCCGTCCATCACAACGACCCCACACCCGTCACACGAACCCGTCCATCACACAGTCCCACACCCGTCACACAACCCCGTCCATCACACGTCCCCACACCCGTCACGACGTACCCCATCCAGTCACAAGACCCCGTCCATCACACGGTCCCACACCCGTCACACACAAACCCCGTCCATCACACGTCACACACCCGTCACACAACCACCAGCCCCATCACACGTCCCACACCCGTCACACAAACCCCGTCCATCACACGTCCCACACCACCGTCACACAACCCCGCCCATCACACGTCCCACACCCGTCACACGACCCCGCCCATCACACGTCCCACACCCGTCACACGACCCCATCCATCACATGACCCCGTCCATCACACGTCCCACACCCGTCACACAACCCCGTCCATCACACGTCACACACTCCGTCACACGACCCCATCCATCACATGACCCCCGTCCCATCACACGTCCCACACCCCGTCACACAACCCCGTCCATCACCACGTCACACACCGTCACATGACCCCGTCCATCACACGTCCCACACCCGTCACACGACCCCGTCCCATCACACGTCCCACACCCGTCACATGACCCCCGTCCATCACACGTCCCACACACCGTCACATGACCCCGTCCATCACACGTCACACACCCGTCACACAAACCCACGCCCATACACACGTCCCACACCCGTCACACAACCCCGTCCATCACACGTCCCACACCCGTCACACACAACCCCGCCCACTCACCACGTCCCTCACACCCGTCACACGACCCCATCCATCACACGTCACACACACCGTCACATGACCCCCGTCCATCACACGTCACCACACCCGTCACACAACCCCGTCCATCACACGTCCCACACCTCGTCACACGACCCCGTCCATCACACAGTCGTCCCACACCCGTCACACAACCCCGCCCATCACACGTCCCACACCCGTCACACGACCCCATCCATCACACGTCACACACACCGTCACATGACCCCGTCCATCACACGTCACACACCCGTCACACAACCCCGTCCATCACACGTCCCACACCCGTCACACGACCCCGTCCATCACACGTCCCACACCCGTCACATGACCCCATCCATCACACGTCACACACACCGTCACATGACCCCGCCCATCACACGTCCCACACCCGTCACACAACCCCGTCCATCACACGTCCCACACCCGTCACACGACCCCGTCCATCACACGTCCCACACCCGTCACACAACCCCGCCCATCACACGTCCCACACCCGTCACACAACCCCGTCCATCACACGTCCCACACCCGTCACATGACCCCGTCCATCACACGTCCCACACACCGTCACATGACCCCGTCCATCACACGTCACACACCCGTCACACAACCCCGCCCATCACACGTCCCACACCCGTCACACAACCCCGTCCATCACACGTCCCACACCCGTCACACAACCCCGCCCATCACACGTCCCACACCCGTCACACGACCCCATCCATCACATGACCCCGTCCATCACACGTCCCACACCCGTCACACAACCCCGTCCATCACACGTCACACACCCGTCACATGACCCCGTCCATCACACGTCCCACACACCGTCACATGACCCCGTCCATCACACGTCCCACACCCGTCACACAACCCCGCCCATCACACGTCCCACACCCGTCACATGACCCCGTCCATCACACGTCCCACACCCGTCACATGACCCCGTCCATCACACGTCCCACACCCGTCACATGACCCCGTCCATCACACGTCCCACACCCGTCACATGACCCCGTCCATCACACGTCCCACACCCGTCACATGACCCCGTCCATCACACGTCCCACACCCGTCACATGACCCCGTCCATCACACGTCCCACACCCGTCACATGACCCCGTCCATCACACGTCCCACACCCGTCACATGACTGACACCGTCCGTGTCCGCGCGCGACACGAGCTCGTAAGTATCGCAGCTGGCCGCACGGGTGTCGTCACGTCGCGGGCGGCTCGGAGATGGGACCGATTCGGCCGCGGCGCGCACCGCACCCGATATTGGCCGCCCATGGCGTCAACACCCCAGCCGAGAGAAATAACCGCTATTGATCACACCATTGGCGGATGATTTACGGCCTAATAAAAGTGGGTCCAATTTCACGGAGCTGTCTTTGCGCTTCGGTCGGTCGTTTTATGAAGGCTGCTCCGGCCGGCGACAGACGTCGATGGCTACTGGTCTGGACGGGCAGAGGAGTAGCGCCGTCTCAGTCACATGCGCAGCCGTGTGTGGCGGTCACCAGTTCAAGGTCAAGGTCAAGGTGAAGTCTTGTCTGGCAGCATATGGATTTCTTTCTGAAAAAATAGTCATGTCTAACTTAATCGCACCATAAGATCGTGACGGCATTGCCACCTTTCACCGTCGTTTCCCCGCATCTGACATGCCAAACTGGCGTGGCAAGGTTCAAAACCGTCGTCACTTTGAATAGTGCAAAGCGGCTTACACTGCCGCCGTGGCGGCCCGAGATCCGCACTAAATACGCAGATAAACACCCTGTCAGACACCTCCACACGAACCCCACCCTTCTCTGTAACCACGCACGGCACAGCCGAACCTCACCCCTGCCTGCTACCACCGGCGGCGGCGAGGCCGGTCGTGCGGGGCGGCTCATCACATAGTTTCACAGCGGCTGCGTCTGGATCAGAGGCGTGGCCGGGGGCGCGCGTCGCGCTGATGTGAGGATTCGCCCGGCGCTCGACCGTAACCGGTAGGCGATGGAGCGACAGAGAGGGGCGGCTCAGAGCTACGCGCCGGTAAACGGAAGCGGACGGCGCGGAAACGGAACAACAGCGCCCGGTCCGGCAGCCCGCCTGCTTCACGGTGATAAGTCTGACGCGCACCGGCACCCCGGCTCTGGCGACCAGAGATAAATTCGATACAAAAGTGCAGCGCGTTTGAAACATGAAGTCTTGGATGGATTTTCAACTTGTTTCTGGGTCTCGTAATATTGATTAATTTTGCTGGCAATGCAGACTAGTGTGAAAATAAGCATGATAGCAAAACGGTAAGGATGAGTGTTGGCTTAGTAGAGCTCATGAGCGCACTGTACACTCAGCTCATGTTGATTCCACTGTACCATGCATTCATTGTACTGATACATCCTGCAGCTGGATAAGTACGAGATCAAACAATATGTATACGGAATCAATGAACTGGGACCATCACAGTAGTTACCGACTCAGAATCTCCTTATGCTCCTTATGCTAAGCTGCCTCCATCCCTCTCGCCGAGACAGAGCGGAGAGCCGAGGACGGTCAAAGCCCCAGTGCGCTTGCTGCGTAGAGGAGGCCTCGATCAGCACGGCAGAGCCTGGGCTGGGGTGGGCTGCGGGTGGGCTGGGGTGGGGCCGGCGGCACTGCCTCGGGAGCACGTCAGACGCAGGCCGACCAATAACCGGGGCCCGAATCAACAGCCGCCGGCTGCTGCCGCCGTCTCTCTCTCTCTCTCCGTCTCCAGCGTCTCTCTCCGTCTCCGCCGCTCTCCGGAGCCGCCTGCCTCGTCAGCCGACGCCGCGGGGGTCGGCGAAATAATCCCGCGTGGGGAGGGAAGGGTACTGACGCGGGGGCGGGCGGGGGTCGGCGAAATAATCCCGCGTGGGGAGGGAAGGGTACTGACGCGGGGGCGGGCGGGGGTCGACGAAATAATCCCGCGTGGGAGGGAAGGGTACTGACGCGGGGCGGGGGCGGGGGTCGACGAAATAATCCCGCGTGGGAGGGAAGGGTACTGATGCGGGGGCGGGCGGGGGTCGACGAAATGATCCCGCGTGGGGAGGGAAGGGAACTGACGCGGGGCGGGGGCGGGGGTCGACGAAATAATCCCGCGTGGGAGGGAAGGGTACTGATGCGGGGGCGGGCGGGTGTCGACGAAATGATCCCGCGTGGGAGGGAAGGGTACTGACGCGGGGGCGGGCGGGGGTCGACGAAATAATCCCGCGTGGGAGGGAAGGGTACTGACGCGGGGGCGGGCGGGTGTCGACGAAATGATCCCGCGTGGGGAGGGAAGGGTACTGACGCGGGGGCGGGCGGGGGTCGACGAAATAATCCCGCGTGGGGAGGGAAGGGTAGTGCCACTGGGCCAGGCCGAGTCACTGTACGCATAAACAGAGTAGGGGATGCACTGCCGCTCGGCCTCTCGAGATTATAAGCTTCCGGGCATAGATCACAGTTCATAGCGTTGACCTTCAACGAGAACTATTCGTCGGGAATATGTCCTATTTATATACAATACACTAAGGAGGTCCACGGGCGCAACTGCTGCTGCCGGCGGAAAATAAATACTTGCTGGAAATATTCCCTTATACCACCTATCTAACCAGCGCTCTTGGTAGCAAACAATGCCACTCACAAACACACACAATCTGACAAAGCTAACAAGCTGTATTGTTACCAGCATTAAAACGAATATACAATAAAACATTTGCATTCACTGTTATTATTTGCTGGGGAATCCATAGGAAATATTTGTTGCACAAAATGCGTTCAAAATGGCTGCAACAAGGTAGCCTAGTGATTTAAAAAAGAAAACATAATGCATCGATGCATACTGTACGCTGTACAGTATGCTGGAGTTTACACCAAAATAGCCCAGCCTTCGGCACGCAGATCCGTTGCCTGGTAAGAGAGACTGGATTCCTGAAACACATCAGGCTTCTTAATAGATGAAAGCTCTCATAAAACTTCGATGGGCTTATTTCACTCGAGCTATTTTACTTATGCAACAAGGAACGTGGTAACCTTTTACGCAATGTAACGATGTTGAAAGCTATGACATTGAAGCCGTGCAACGCGCTTTATGCAAGTTTGAAAAGCATCGTGTCGTGTATGCGTTATAGAGGTCCATTATACACATAACCGGCCACGGCGCACGGTGTCCGGCTACGGCGCAGTCTTGGCCTATATTTACTGTTCGCCAGCATTGTCGTTTAGCCACTCTAATCGAGCATCGCTGCTCCGCTTTGAGCGACCTTTGAACGAAATCCATTACAGGCCACCTTAGAGTGTTTCGGTCTTTTTAGTCTTGAAGAACAGAATGGGACTCTACACGGCGTTCTGGGTTCTGACAGTGCTTTCGAGTTTTCTCATTAAAGCGAGCTTCAAAGATGGTCGCGGTTCATCGTGACCGGCCGGTCCTAAAACGACGTGTGGAATCCGTTCCGGACGGGACGGCACGTTATTAAAGATTCTTCCATCGCCGGCCGGATCAAAGCGGCGCTGCGGCTCAGACGGGTGGGCTGCCGAATGCGCCTGAAAAGGCCGCCGACATTGTCCGATCCGGTTCAGATCATCAGCACCATCCGCATCAGACCATCAGCACCAGGCCATCAGCACCATCCGCATCAGGCCATCTGAACCATCCGCATCAGACCATCTGAACCATCCGCATCAGGCCATCAGCACCATCCGCATCAGGCCATCTGAACCATCCGCATCAGACCATCTGAACCATCCGCATCAGGCCATCTGAACCATCCGGTTCAGATCATCAGCACCATCCGCATCAGGCCATCAGCACCATCCGCACCAGGCCATCAGCACCATCCGCATCAGGCCATCTGAACCATCCGCATCAGACCATCTGAACCATCCGCATCAGGCCATCAGCACCATCCGCATCAGGCCATCTGAACCATCCGCATCAGGCCATCAGCACCATCCGCATCAGACCATCTGAACCATCCGCATCAGGCCATCTGAACCATCCGCATCAGACCATCTGAACCATCCGCATCAGACCATCAGCACCATCCGCATCAGGCCATCTGAACCATCCGCATCAGACCATCTGAACCATCCGCATCAGGCCATCAGCACCATCCGCATCAGGCCATCAGCACCATCCGCATCAGGCCATCTGAACCATCCGCATCAGACCATCTGAACCATCCGCATCAGGCCATCAGCACCATCCGAGTCAGGCCATCAGCACCATCCGCATCAGGCCATCTGAACCATCCGCATCAGGCCATCAGCACCATCCGCATCAGACCATCTGAACCATCCGCATCAGGCCATCAGCACCATCCGCATCAGGCCATCAGCACCATCCGCATCAGGCCATCAGCACCATCCGCATCAGGCCATCTGAACCATCCGCATCAGACCATCTGAACCATCCGCATCAGGCCATCTGAACCATCCGCATCAGGCCATCTGAACCATCTGCATCAGGCCATCTGAACCATCCGCATCAGACCATCTGAACCATCCGCATCAGACCATCTGAACCATCCGCATCAGACCATCAGCACCATCCGCATCAGGCCATCTGAACCATCCGCATCAGACCATCTGAACCATCCGCATCAGACCATCAGCACCATCCGCATCAGGCCATCTGAACCATCCGCATCAGACCATCTGAACCATCCGCATCAAGCCATCAGCACCATCCGCATCAGACCATCTGAACCATCCGCATCAGGCTATCAGCACCATCTGCATCAGACCATCTGAACCATCCGCATCAGACCATCAGCACCATCCGCATCAGGCCATCTGAACCATCCGCATCAGACCATCTGAACCATCCGCATCAGACCATCAGCACCATCCGCATCAGGCCATCTGAACCATCCGCATCAGACCATCTGAACCATCCGCATCAAGCCATCAGCACCATCCGCATCAGACCATCTGAACCATCCGCATCAGGCTATCAGCACCATCCGCATCAGACCATCAGCACCATCCGCATCAGGCCATCTGAACCATCCGCATCAGACCATCTGAACCATCCGCATCAGACCATCAGCACCATCCGCATCAGGCCATCTGAACCATCCGCATCAGACCATCTGAACCATCCGCATCAAGCCATCAGCACCATCCGCATCAGACCATCTGAACCATCCGCATCAGGCTATCAGCACCATCTGCATCAGACCATCTGAACCATCCGCATCAGACCATCAGCACCATCCGCATCAGACCATCAGCACCATCCGCATCAGACCATCTGAACCATCCGCATCAGACCATCTGAACCACTCCCTCTCTCCACAACTTCACATCTCGGCCTTCTCGACATCCCCTCTCCCCTTATCGCGCGGCGGGGAGAGAGACGTACACCAGCAATAAGGGCCCTCCACTGAAAACAAACTTCTTTGTTCTCTGCTGGTAAATACCAACGCGATGGGGTGCGGCGGTGCAGTTACCAGGAAATGGCGGCACCTTTCACCGCACCGCTCGCCACATGCTGCACGACGTACCGCTCGCCACACGCTGTACGACGCACCACTCGCCACACGCTGTATACGACGCACCACTCGCCACACGCTGTACGACGCATCACTCGCCACACGCTGTATACGACGCACCGCTCGCCACACGCTGTATACGACGTACCGCTCGCCACACGCTGTATACGACGCACCGCTCGCCACACGCTGTACGACGCACCGCTCGCCACACGCTGTACGACGCACTGCTCGCCACACGCTGCACGACGTACCGCTCGCCACACGCTGTACGACGCACCGCTCGCCACACGCTGTACGACGCACCGCTCGCCACACGCTGTACGACGCACCGCTCGCCACACGCTGTACGACGCACCGCTCGCCACACGCTGTACGACGCACTGCTCGCCACACGCTGCACGACGTACCGCTCGCCACACGCTGTACGACGCACCACTCGCCACACGCTGCACGACGTACCGCTCGCCACACGCTGTACGACGCACCACTCGCCACACGCTGTACGACGCACCGCTCGCCACACGCTGTACGACGCACCGCTCGCCACACGCTGTACGACGCACTGCTCGCCACACGCTGTACGACGCACCACTCGCCACACGCTGTACGACGCACCACTCACCACACGCTGTACGACGCACCGCTCACCACACGCTGTACGACGCACCACTCGCCACACGCTGTACGACGCACCACACTCCACACGCTGTACAACGCACCGCTCGCCACACGATGTACGACGCACCGCTCGCCACACGCTGTACGACGCACCGCTCGCCACACGCTGTACGACGCACCACACTCCACACGCTGTACAACGCACCGCTCGCCACACGATGTACGACGCACCGCTCGCCACACGCTGTACGACGCACCGCTCGCCACACGCTGTACGACGCACCACTCGCCACACGCTGTACGACGCACCGCTCGCCACACGCTGTACGACGCACCGCTCACCACACGCTGTACGACGCACCACTCGCCACACGCTGTACGACGCACCGCTCGCCACACGCTGTACGACGCACCGCGCACCACACGCTGTACGACGCACCACTCGCCACACGCTGTACGACGCACCACTCGCCACACGCTGTACGACGCACCGCTTGCCACACGCTGTACGACGCACCGCTCGCCACACGCTGTACGACGCACCGCTCGCCACACGCTGTACGACGCACCGCTCGCCACACGCTGTACGACGCACCACTCGCCACACGCTGAACGACGCACCGCTCGCCACACGCTGTACGACGCACCGCGCACCACACGCTGTACGACGCACCACTCACCACACGCTGTACGACGCACCACTCGCCACACGCTGTACGACGCACCGCTCGCCACACGCTGTATACGACGCACCACTCGCCACACGCTGTATACGACGCACCGCTCGCCACACGCTGTATACGACGCACCACTCGCCACACGCTGTATACGACGCACCGCTCGCCACACGCTGTATACGACGCACCGCTCGCCACACGCTGTACGACGCACCACTCGCCACACGCTGTAAGACGCACCACTCGCCACACGCAGTATACGACGCACCGCTCGCCACACGCTGTACGACGCACCGCTCGCCACACGCTGTATACGATGCACCACTCTCCACACGCTGTACGACGCACCACTCGCCACACGCTGTACGACGCACCACTCGCCACACGCTGTATACGACGCACCACTCTCCACACGCTGTATACGACGCACCACTCTCCACACGCTGTACGACGCACCACTCGCCACACGCTGTACGACGCATCACTCGCCACACGCTGTATACGACGCACCACTCTCCACACGCTGTATACGACGCACCACTCTCCACACGCTGTATACGACGCACCACTCGCCACACGCTGTATACGACGCACCACTCTCCACACGCTGTATACGACGCACCACTCGCCACACGCTGTATACGACGCACCACTCTCCACACGCTGTATACGACGCACCACTCTCCACACGCTGTATACGACGCAACACTCGCCACACGCTGTATACGACGCACCACTCTCCACACGCTGTATACGACGCACCACTCTCCACACGCTGTGTACGACGCACCACTCTCCACACGCTGTATACGACGCACCACTCGCCACACGCTGTATACGACGCACCACTCTCCACACGCTGTATACGACGCACCACTCGCCACACGCTGTATACGACGCACCACTCGCCACACGCTGTATACGACGCACCACTCTCCACACGCTGTATACGACGCACCACTCGCCACACGCTGTACGACGCATCACTCGCCACACGCTGTATACGACGCACCACTCTCCACACGCTGTATACCACGCATCACTCGCCACACGCTGTATACGACGCACCACTCGCCACACGCTGTATACGACGCACCACTCTCCACACGCTGTATACCACGCATCACTCGCCACACGCTGTATACGACGCACCACTCGCCACACGCTGTATACGACGCACCACTCTCCACACGCTGTATACGACGCACCACTCTCCACACGCTGTATACCACGCACCACTCGCCACACGCTGTATACGACGCACCACTCTCCACACGCTGTATACGACGCACCACTCGCCACACGCTGTATACGACGCACCACTCTCCACACGCTGTATACGACGCACCACTCGCCACACGCTGTATACGACGCACCACTCTCCACACGCTGTATACGACGCACCACTCGCCACACGCTGTATACGACGCACCACTCTCCACACGCTGTATACGACGCACCACTCTCCACACGCTGTATACGACGCAACACTCGCCACACGCTGTATACGACGCACCACTCTCCACACGCTGTATACGACGCACCACTCTCCACACGCTGTGTACGACGCACCACTCTCCACACGCTGTATACGACGCACCACTCGCCACACGCTGTATACGACGCACCACTCTCCACACGCTGTATACGACGCACCACTCGCCACACGCTGTATACGACGCACCACTCGCCACACGCTGTATACGACGCACCACTCTCCACACGCTGTATACGACGCACCACTCGCCACACGCTGTACGACGCATCACTCGCCACACGCTGTATACGACGCACCACTCTCCACACGCTGTATACCACGCATCACTCGCCACACGCTGTATACGACGCACCACTCGCCACACGCTGTATACGACGCACCACTCTCCACACGCTGTATACCACGCATCACTCGCCACACGCTGTATACGACGCACCACTCGCCACACGCTGTATACGACGCACCACTCTCCACACGCTGTATACGACGCACCACTCTCCACACGCTGTATACCACGCACCACTCGCCACACGCTGTATACGACGCACCACTCTCCACACGCTGTATACGACGCACCACTCGCCACACGCTGTATACGACGCACCACTCTCCACACGCTGTATACGACGCACCACTCGCCACACGCTGTATACGACGCACCGCACCGAAAGTGCAGCTGCATTATGTAACCGTTTGGCTTGACCAATCGCCAGTTGATGATACATAATGCTGCCAAATTAGGCTGCGTTAAGAACCCATGTAATAATAGTAGCTGCTGGAAGTCAGCGCTTGACTTCCGACGCAGCGCTTGACAGCGTGCCATTCAAAGCTGAATGTTTTCTGTCAACCAAGTTTGGCAATCATCACAAACACATTTAAAGTACATAGCCTGACACACACCGAAGTTTATGATAATCCGTACGTCTTTGGTTACCACTGATTTGGATTCGGACTCTGTATTTACCACGTTCAGCGAATGGTACACAGTACACATTTGTATGTGCTGACAATTCGCACCAGCATCACCAAATTTAACGTAAATTTAAGTTTGCTCATTTCTGATCGTGTGGAACTTTCTCTGCGCTTGTGTATCGCTCGCCCCTCGTCGATCGAAACAGTACGTATCCCAGCTACCCTTACCAAACGTGTGAATGGCTGCGGCGTGCTGGGGCGCCTTATTTTCTCTCCTTCCCAGCCTTGATTTACCAGCTGACTGCGGTGAACAGTGGGTTGGGGAGGGCGACAGGAGGACCCGACAAGACGGCCGTCTCCGCCGCCGCCGCCGCCACTGGAGCATGCAGATTCCTGTATTGTTGTCGGATCGTCCGTAGGACGCCACAGCGTCATCGGTCGATCACGACTGCCAGCAAAAATGACCTCGTGGCAATGGAATACAATGGTAGGCAAAACATGACGACATTCAATCGCGGTACAATCTCCGGGGTGGAATGCAGATATGCTTTAGAGGATGACAGGCGGTTGCGATATTCTTTCGCAGTTGGCGGATAGGGTGTGAAATTGTTATAATACGTCATGACTCACATTGAGTTGAATGTCGATATCAGAAATGCAAATGTACAGTGGGGACATTTGTATTAATGTCTGGAAATACATTGCCTGACAGTGAAGCGTTATATTAAGCATTTTATATGTCTAGACAGCATGCCAGTTTCATCCGGTAATGCTCATTATAGCAGACATAGTTTACACATTTTATGGGATTAACTGTTGTAAAACGTTTTTTTATTCAGACGTAATTCATGCTCCCCTGTAGGAACAAGTTTTCTGAGCACAAGATGACCAACTATAAGCTCTTTCCAGGTCAATACCCACAATGTCTCATTCTGTCCACGAAACGGCTTTGGTGCTAACAGTTGGAACCGCAAACTTTTAACTGGGCAAAACTTCTGTGACATTCTAAGTTGCCAAATGTCTTTCTAGGAGCTCTAGCCATGCACTTGCAGCAAGTTTGCATTTCCATTGAGTCGATTCACGTGTCGGACATTGCTGTCCGAGTTGGCAAAGTGGTGTCAGAAAGACTCAACACCAATCAATTTAGAAGTCCGCGGTTGTGTCCGGTCTGCGAATGGCTCGATGACGGGCCGAATGTGGTGTCTTCGTTCTGTAAACCACTGACTTGATGGCGGCGGGGCAGCCAGACAGGAGGGCCGAATTACGATGGAAGTGCTTTACAGGCATTATTATATTACAGGCAATTGTTGGGGTTAATTTCTTGTTCAACACAACAATAGGACGAGAGGAAAATTATTGTCATAAACTATCAGAAATGTTTAAACGAACAGTTCTGTCACCCGTCTTTGATTGACGAGATTCTCCTCCAGCGCATCAAACATATGTACTTTTGTTCTTAATATTGTTCGTGGCAACAAAACGTTGTACGGGTGAATATTTGTACGAAAGTTACCCAGAATGGACCTGTTTACAACTTTACCTACTAGAGGAAGGTAATCAATCATGGGCAGATCCAGGGGGGGGGGGGGGGGGGGAGGGTGCAAATGGCCATGTCTCCCCAAAAAAACGCATGAAATTGGCACAAAATTGACACATTTTCTGGCATAGAAGAAAATCTAAGCAACTTTTACTAAGGAAAGATTGTTTTAAAACAGCTATCAATGCATAAGCAAGCGAAATCCGACGAGTTTTCAGAATTGTGTGACACTTTTGGGGATTTGGCCCCCCAAACCACACGTTCTGAATCCGCCAATGCAATCAATCAACTTTTGGGACATAACTGTCTGCTCTTTGCACATGAGAAATGGAAATTCAAGTATCCGTCGTTTCTCGATGGTACGCATGCGTTTTTTTGTATGACTAATATGCTTTCACAGCCGGTTCAAATTCACACATCCCCTAATCATGGGAATCCAGAGAGACTGCACAAAATGTGCGTTCGTGCGACAAATTCATCCGGGTGTCTAAACTAAAATGTCAAGCGTAACGTCCTACATCTAGACATATTCTCCTCCCGAGAGAATGGATAGCATGCCCGCTCGTGCGAGAACTTCATTACGACATGCTCCACCCTGCCATGCCCCACTCATGTAAATTAAAACGCCCCTTCATCTGCCATTCTGCCAGCGAGCTCGTAGCAAATCTCCCTCTCCCTCTCCCTCTCCCTCTCCCTCTCCCTCTCCCTCTCCCTCTCCCTCTCCCTCTCCCTCTCCCTCTCCCTCTCCCTCTCCCTCTCCCTCTCCCTCTCCCTCTCCCTCTCCCTCTCTCCTCTCCCTCTCCCTCTCCCTCTCCCTCTCCCTCTCCCTCTCCCTCTCCCTCTCCCTCTCCCTCTCCCTCTCCCTCTCCCTCTCCCTCTCCCTCTCTCTCCCTCCCTCTCCTCTCCCTCTCCCTCTCCCTCTCCTCTCCCTCTCCCTCTCCCTCTCCCTCTCCCTCTCCCTCTCCCTCTCCCTCTCCTCTCCCTCTCCTCTCCCTCTCCCTCTCCCTCTCCCTCTCCCTCTCCCTCTCCCTCTCCCTCTCCCTCTCCCTCTCCCTCTCCTCTCCCTCTCCCTCTCCCTCTCCCTCTCCCTCTCCCTCTCCCTCTCCCTCTCCCTCTCCCTCTCCCTCTCCCTCTCCCTCTCCCCTCTCCTCTCCCTCTCCTCTCCTCTCCCTCTCTCTCCCTCTCCCTCTCCCTCTCTCCCGCCCCGTGTCTGAGCCCTGAGGCGGTCTGAAGCCGTCACCAACAGCCGACCGTGCAATGAATCCTTCAGGGCTCAGCCGTCTCGCCCGGCACACGACTTCATCAATAACTGCACACTGCAGATGCCTGGGGGCGGGCTGCCCTTCTCCCTCCCCCTTCCCACACACACAAATATACACCGAGTCAGTGGAAACGTTGGACCACATCCCTGTACCGACGAAGACATGCACCGAGTCAGTGGAGACGTTGGACCACATCCCTGTACCGAAGACAACTAACACCGAGTCAGTGGAGACGTTGGACCACATCCCTGTACCGAAGACAACTAACACCGAGCCAGTGGAGATGTTGGACCACATCCCTGTACCACCGATAACATACACCGAGTCAGTGGAGACGTTAGACCATATCCCTGAACCGACGACGACATGCACCGAGTCAGTGGAGACGTTGGACCATATCGCTGTACCGACGACAACATACACCGAGTCAGTGGAGACGTTGGACCACATTCCTGTACCGACAACATACACCGAGTCAGTGGAGACGTTGGACCACATCCCTGTACCGACGACAACATACACCGAGTCAGTGGAGACGTTGGACCTCATCCCTGTACCGACGACAACATGCACCGAGTCAGTGGAGACGTTGGACCACATCGCTGTACCGACAACAACATACACCGAGTCAGTGGAGACGTTGGACCTCATCCCTGTACCGACGAGAGATGAGCACCGTCATCAGCGGAGGCATCTGCTGCAGATCCTCGAGCTGATGGAGCGGTGACTAAGCTGCCAGTTACCGAGCTCCGCCTTCTCAATGTTGTGTCCAACTGGGGAGTGAGGCGATCTGTTCAGCTGTGGCGTTCCTGGTGGTGTTAAATATTTCCAATGTGCCTACTGCAGGTATGGTAATGTCTGTTGGGCGGATTTCCAGCAATGTGAGAAGGCAACAAGAGATGTAGTCGGAAATGTAACAACAATCAAGACATCAAATGCATATAAATGGTAATGGCAAGTAAAAGGGGTAACTAGTTGAGCGAAAAAGAGGCGCGAAAGTGAGCTGCGCAATTAAACGCTGCCGTAGCCATGTGTCATTACATTAATATTTTGTGTGCATTATTTCAGTTGCAATTGTGTAACTACTTTGCAACGATCTTTGCAAATATACAATATTGCAAATATATAATCGACCTAATAAACGTTATCACATTGAAATATATCGCACATTATATTAAGTTACAACGAAGACGTAGGATTCTTAGGGGGCAACAACGGTCTAGGAACTTCAAACCACAGGAATACTACATGACCAGCATTTCGGATTAGACGTAAAGGTCACGACAGTACAATTACCATGTCTGTAGAGTGTGCTGAACTCCCTGGCTGTAATGGGCCGTCCCGGTACCATTTGGCCGGCTCTGGCAATCTGCCTAATGGGGGTGTTAACTGCCTCGTTCTGCCGGCTCTGTCTCGGCCCATACGTCCTCCGTTCGGCTGGTCCTGACGTATAACGGCCGATCCCTGCCAGCAGTGCCAGTATTGCTGTCTACTGGTCCTTTCACACACGGCGGAAAATGAATATTGTGGTTAAATAATGTAAATAACCTTTGAGGTCGTTTTTGTACATAATCATCTCATGATTGTGTGATCTACAGCAAGGTAGCCAAACAGCGCTTAAACACATGGATATACTGTCCAGAGTCCAGGGTTGTGCTCGACTCAGAGTCGGTGAGTCAGATTTGACTCAACTCTGACTCAAATCAACTTGAGTCAGAGTCGAGTCGCTTAGGAAAAATAGGGGCTCGCCTTGAGTCAGAGTTGAGTCGCTTAACAAAAAAATAAGGGCTCAACTTGAGTCAGAGGCGAGTCACTTAATCAAAATAGGGGTGTGAGTTGAGTCAGAGCGAAGTCGCATGGATGTCGCTTGAGTCAAAGTTGAGTCACCTGGATGCTGCTTGAGTCAAAGCTGAGTCGACTCATCCTCTTACAAGTCAAAGTCACATCTGATATAACAAAAACACATTGGGAGCAACTAAATAATAGCGGGGTCCAGACAATGTTCTAGAGTGCTTTTCAAACCCACATAAATCAATTTTCAGTCTGCAAAAAATAACTTAAAGAGTACTTAACTCATCACAAACTCTGCTGACTGCTCCTATCATAAGTGAAACAATACAATATTAAATATGTACATAGAAATGATAACTGCAGTATATATAACCTAATAATAACCATATCAACATAACATTCTGGAATGTGCATACGAACCATGTACCATACGCGCCATTTATGTCGGAAATAAAAGTTTGCATCACAAATGTATTGAGGTTAAGGTACTTTAAGAATGTGAATTCAACAACAGATCACAATTCACTTTGTTTCCTAACGCCGAAATAATTGTTATCTCTGAAATCCTACAGTTATCACATGTCAGTTCACTCAGTTTTAAATGGTTCGAGCGCGAATACTTTCTCCCACTAGCAACGACTTGACAACAAATATCAATCCAGGCCGTATCAATCATGCGGATTTCCTTCCGCGCTGATGTATAGATCTTCAAATGTGTTGATGCATAGAGTGAGGACTGTGATTGGTAAGGATACTGGTCCACATGCTAGCACTAGCTACTAGCAGCTCACAAGTTACTCTGGGAGTGTCACATATGCAATTTCTCTAAATGACTGTTTAGACCAGTTAACTTGAAAATTCCATCCGCACTTTTTTATATTTTATGTGCGAATTTCAGGGCGGTTTTAAAGGGCATTATAAGTTATAACCATGTTTAATATACACGTGTCAAGATTCAAGAGTTTTGCTACAATATTAATTACGTCATATTATACTTTTTACTGTCAAAGACAGGCCACTTTTCAGTTTGTTGTACCATCAGCTGACTACTCTTCTTCCATTAGGGACCACAAGAACAACGGGAACTCTATTTTTTTGTTTATGTGTATTTTATCTACCGTGCATAAACTGGGTATAAACTGGGGAGTTGAATTACTGAACTAATACCTATTTGTTTCCTTATCGAATGACATTAAGTATAATGCCGCAAAAAAGTGTTACAATCCAACAAGTGTTACAGTACAACATTCTGAAGTACGTCAAAATGCATGAGTGATGTCAAAGAGTTAACTTTGAAGTGGCGGCTAGGGTCGGTGCCAATTGAAAAAGTAATAATGTTAATTATCTTTCTCACAATATAAAGGAGGATGTCAGAATTCAGATGATGTTGACATTGCACGGCAGAACATTGTGGACAGCTGTGGTGTTTTTTTTTAGGAAAGATACTATGAAGCGTTTTGTTGTGAGTTATCAACAAGTCACAACATCCTGAAGCGATTTAATGGTTTGTCAAAATTTGAGAACAAAATTGTAGGGGGGGAAGCGTCAGCAAAAGACTGTTGCACAGGGTGGAGGTAACAAATAATTAGAACAACTGAACACTGATTTATAGTTGTTTGTGAGGGAGAATCTGAGGGATAATCCCCCTGGCTCAAGAATGTTGACGCCCCCGTGGCGGAAACCCCTGCATTTCAGGGGTAAAACGCCTGGCCCTCTGAGCGATTACCTTTCTGGTACTTAGCCATAGTATAGTGGTAAGTCTGATGAGCTTGGCAACGGCAAGCTTCATCAATATTATTTTTGGATACAATGAGGTCTAAGGTGACGTTAATAATTTCAGTGTTAGGAATGCCCTAACGGCATTGCGATGATTAATATTCTTGGCTTAGCCAAGCAGTAGTGAAATCCTCTGACATTTAGTGGTGCTTTACCAGCAATCAGATGCTGCAAACATCACAGTCTTAAATGGCGCAGCCAGTCAGGATTTTGAAGTGAACGCAGCTTGTCTAGATCTAGTCATATTCATCTCATATTTGGCCGTCATTGGCTACAATCAATCCTATTCTGATCGGACCTGTGGCATGACAACGCTGCATCACAGTGTCTACATTGAGCTGCATCTTAGCGATCCTACAAATTTATTTATATCAATGTAACCACTAACCAGTTCATAGTTATGTATTAGCCAGGTTTAGCTCAACATCATTTCATACTGCTAGTGACTGAACCGCTAGCTCCTATATACCTTTCTTTTTCTAACAGATGGTTTATCATTGTCAGGCTTTCAGCCAATCAAAACATTCCATTGCTTGGTCACAACAGTTTGAAATATGTGTTGAATTGTATTGAAGTTGAACGTGACAAGTTACAAAATATTACATTTTGTGGTTGGGGTTGGCAGTGGGGGAGTTACATGTCTGTGTGACACACCCTTGCAAAACGCTGGTGGATGGTTGGTTTAATTGAATTATACTAATGCGAAAGATATCAATATCGTATCATAGTGTATTGACTGATGTGTTATAAATGCAGTGTTCCTACTGCACTCTGCAGTCTGCAGTCTAGTGTCTATCTGACTGAGCAAAATTGTGTAAGTAACAAAAGGCCAGGAAATATTACTTTAACTCGTAACCGTAAGTACCTATTCAGTATTCATGAATACAGCACACCGGTTAGTGTTTTACAACCTGCTAGACTGCTATCAGTATTGACTATTGAGCTTGTTGATTGGTTTGGGAACTCAATTTTAATTAACATCTGTCTTACTTTTCAGTCCAGCTCAAGAACCAACTTTAAATAAGCCTCACTTATTTCATATTTGCGTCCTCCCACATAGGACCATTAAAATCCATAGCAATTAACAATAGTGGTAAAGTAAAGATGCGTACCTGTGCTGGTGCAAAATAATATTAATAAAAATAATAATAATAATTATTCTTCTTATTATTATTATTGTTATTAGGAACATATATATTTAAATATAGCTTACAATGTAGCTGGATGCAGTATATATTTATGATAATGCAATATTCATTCATGTGCAGAGTAAATACAAATAAAAGTGTTTACATATATGATATAATATTCTAATGAGTTTTTGCAGGTCAAATACATTTGAATCAAAGCCGTTAAGTTAGTTGAACTTGAGGTCAAAAATGAGTCGACTCAAGCAATTTTCACATGAGTAAAGCTGAGTCGACTAAACAAAAGCAAAATCCCGCTTGAGTCAGAGTTGAGTCAGGGGTAAAAGCAAATGAGTCAAAGTTGAGTCAACTAAAACAAATTGTCCCCCTCGCTTGAGTCAGAGTTGAGTCATGGGTAAAAGCAAAAGAGTCAAAGCTGAGTCGACTGAAAACAAAATATTTCCCCGCTTGAGTCAGAGTTGAGTCAGAGTCCCTTCGTAAATGAGTCAGAGTCGAGTCAGTCTAACAAATCTGAGTCGAGCACAACCCTGAACCAGACTGCATTATATCATATGCATACGCCTACGCATATTGAGCGTGTGCTGAATACCTCTCTGCATCAGATCACACACACCCACCTCTATTCGCCCCGCCTCGCCCCACGGCCGGCCCATCGGACACACACAGCCGGGTGCTCACCACAGCGGCGATCCATCACCTGAGAGCCGCGGTACCGGCGCCGCGGACAGGGCGGCGCTCAGCGGCCTCTCTCTCCGCGCGCCGTCTCCATTGAGGCCGGCCGCAGCGCGGATCCTGCAGATACCGTCACGTCTGATGGATGCAGCTCGCATTAATGATGCATTAGCCGCGATATAGCCAGTCGTACATCATCGCGGCCCGGCCAGAGCGGGCACGGCGCAGTGCAGGAGAGGGGCCCTCTCTTCCACTCTGTGCGCCGAGAGGGATAGCTCCCCCCTCCTGGGTGTCTAGGGTCTACTGGTGACTTGTATGTGGGTGGCTTTGCTGTGTGTGAGTGGATGGCTTCCAGTAGATAGCTAGCTAGATGGGGTCCAGTGGGTAGCTAGATGGGGTCCAGTGGATAGCTAGTCAGATGGAGTTCAGTGGTGGCACATGTGCCCAGAGTAACCTTCATGTTCTCGGAGGAACGGCAAAGGAGCTTTGCAAAAATTGCATGAAGTTTTGTTCTTCAACAGTATACCTATACCTAGTGCGGATTATTGATGGTTCGGCTAAGAATACTGTCCGTTGTAACCATCTAATGCTTCTAATTTCCCTGAAGCTCTTCCAGTATGGCCTACTGGTGCAATGGCGTCGCCACTGACCAATACCATTGACCATTCAAAATTACTAGGGACAAATCTAAGTACATGTGTACTTTAACATGGGACCATATTAGAGACGGATGAAAATTACTGTGGACAATGTCCCTATTGTCTCCAGTGGTGGCGACGCCCATATGCTGGTAGCCTAGTAAAGGAATATCATCGCGGTGTAAACATGCACCAGTGCATCTTCACCTTCAGTCAGAAAATGTTTGATGAAGCGGAAATGTAAAGAAAACATTACCGTTAAAGGGAATAGGGCACCTTGAACGTTGTCTTGAAATTTGTCAATATGGGGTATTTCGAGCTGAAAAACTAATATGGCATTTGTTTGGAAGATAGATGGATATCCGTCGAAAAAAATGGGCATGTTTCTCTTTTCTCCTTCATGGCCATAAAAAACTTCCTGACAATTATGACGTCATGCATATGGTAGCTTGGATATGCAACTATTACACACAATAACGACGGACTTTAGGCATATATACGCAGGCTGCTTGTGCCTTGTAACGTAAACCACCGGCCGTTTGTTTTTAACTAGCATAGTTTCTGAGATATATGGGAATTTCTGGAGCGATGTCCTAAAACAGGAAAAACTGGAAAATTTGACATTTGATGACCTCTGGTGACCTCAATTTTGACCTGACCTAAAATAATACTGAAATACTTTCGATAGAAAATGTATCAAGCTATCAAATTCCGTTTTCCTCTTCTCGCTACGTAGCGTAGTTTTCGAGATCTCAGGGGGGGGGGGGGCGGAAATCAACCCCCCTGCAGTTCGTGTTCGGAGCAAAGCCCCTGCAGTGCGCGGGTTAAAACAAGTCGATTATCATTATCGGTTGGGTAAAGAGAGACGATGCTGTCGGTTTAGAGGCCCTATTCAAATACACATGGGCCTTATTTTTTACAGATGTCAAAATCAAACTCTAATATCTTTTTGATTAGATCATTGTGGTTGTTTTAACTGCTGCCATCCTTCATTTCAATGCAAAGCCATCAAAATAGCTATCTCAACTAAAATATAATGTTAAGGTGGGATAGTTAGTGTAGGATAGTAATGTTTAAGGTGGGTTAGGATAGGCATTTTGAAGGCGATCCGTCCCTTAGTGCGTTGTGAGGACCCGAAGCGAGTTTCGGGGAAATGAAACTTCTTCTAAAAAGGGCCCACTAGTCCTGTGTCGAAATTACTTAACGTAGGGAGCTAATTTTTTCACACAGCCCATTTTTCGATCTGCTATACAAATCTGCTATCTCAATTCAAAGCCCCATGTTAAAGGTGAACTATTCCCTAGACCCTATTAGTGTCGGGGGGGGGGGGCACAACAACCCCCCTTAAGGTCTTCCCGCTCCTGTCCCCAAACGGGTAAAGATACGGCCATCAAACTTTTGGACCAGGGGGCTCACCAGGGGCGGCTCCAGACGTGTTTTTTTGGGGCATGTTTTGGTTTTCAGCCTGACTCGGCTTTCAAAGGGAATCAGTTCACATTCCCTAACCGTTATAGATTCGAGCCTATGACTTTCACACCTTCCCTTACTGCCTTTTGAGACATGCTACATATTTTGTAAAATTATGGCTCGCGCATGGGCGCCTTCAGAGACGTTTTTGGGAGGCATTTTGGGTCACTGATATTTCATCGAAATCTGAAAGATAGGAATTGTAAACTCAGTGAACCTTCTTAGCTGTTTTTTTTTTCTCACACATTGTGTGTTTTTTTGGGAGGGGTTTCCCACAGGCGACTCCAGGAACGTTTTTTTGGGGGGGGGGACAAGTGTACGCACACACACATCGTGTTTAGTATCTCAAAACGTTATTTCGCGGTGGACTATCTTGTGTGATATCATCTGCATGGATCACAATTGTATTTTGTGGCATAGTCGATTCCAGGGGTGGGACGCAAGCGCATGGCCCAATGTAATGGGCGGTTCCAGGGATGAAATTAGGGGGAGTTGTTGAACCACGACGTGTAACTACATAGCAAAATATATCAACTTGAAACTTGGTGATCTGTTTTAGCAATGCCTTGCACACGTTTCATATTTGTTGTTTACATTTTTGGTTTCTCAAGGGCGACTCCAGGGACGGATTTTGGAGGCATGTGTTTGACTCCGTTCATACACATTGTGTTTAGTGCCCATGAACGTTATTCTGCAGTGGGTAATTTCATGCAATATCATCTGCATGGATCACAATTGCATTTTGGGTAATAAGCTGTCTCAGGGATGACATTAGGGGGAATTGTGGACCCATGGCGTGACACTACATAGCACAATATATACATAAGCAAATATAAAGATAACAAAAGACAAGGCTCAATTCCCCTTCCCTTCCACTCTTGAGCACGCCACTACACAAATACAAAACTGCCATCATTTACTTTATCGTGCATGCACATATAATTATAAGCATCTAAAACAGCAATCAAAGCGGCACAAAATATTATAGTGGCATCTTTAGATACCCACTTTGGAATTGCCTGAAGACGCCATTGGGGTAATTTACCAAAACTTTAAAAAGGAGTATATGTTAGAGCATACAATTAGGTGGCGAAATCCAACAACATGGAAACATTGCGTTCGAACAACGTCCCAGGGCAAGAATCTACAAATGCATGTTTTCCCCATTATTTTGCTACCTGTATCCTCCCATGACTGTTATGTTTTGAAGGTAAAGTGTTGCCACACTTCCTGTGGCAGCGATTAGCTGTTTGTCCGTGTGGTGGCGCTGGCGCTGCCCCGCATTGTTTGCGACTAATACAGTTGTGATCCCGGTCTCGCCGAGTGTAGGCGTGCTGCATGTCGCGGGCTGCCGAGAACCTACGCAACATAACATGGCGCGGTCGGTAGGACTCGAACCTACGCTCCCAAAGGGAATCTGATTTCCAATCAGACGGCTTCCGCTCCTCGCCCCCGTCGCTCGATGCGCTGTCCATCCCTGCAGTTTCTGAACCGCTGTCCGACAAGGGACTGCATGTGTTGATCGCCTGCACGGCCCTTGCAATGCCGACTGGTGCTCCTGCCGCGCCTCTGTGGTTCAGCTGGCTGGTGCCGGCAGACAGCAGCAAAGTGTCCCTGCGCCTGACAGCTGTAGCATGTGCGTCCGGCAGCCGGACATGCCTGCCCGTCCCGGTGGGCCGTCATGCCGCAGCGGGCGCACGTCTCCCATGGGACCGCTGCTGGCGGTGGTCGCCTGTCTCCCCGCTGCGCTGTCTCCCCGCTGTGCTGACCGTCGAGACACTGTGACCACCTGTCTCGCTGGTAGCTCGACAGCTTGGCCAGAGATGACGTCACAGGCTGCCAGATCGCCGACGTGCTGCATCTGGCGTTCTCCGTCGCGCGGCAGATATCAGCCGCCGACTGCAGAGTCAGCTCAGGGAGCTCCAGCATCCGGCGTCCGGCGTCTTCATCCCGAATCCCGACGACCAGCCGATCTCGGAGTCGTTCGTCGATGCACAACGTGCAGAAGTCACAGAAGGATGCAGTTTCTTTCAGCGCACAGATAAACTCGTCCAACGTTTCGCCTGGCTGCTGAACACGCGTGTTGAAATCTCGTCGATCGATGATTATGTTACGCTGGCGACGTAGATGATGATGCATCGCGTTGATGATCTCGTCGATCGCGGCGTCCGTCGACTGGGGCAGTCCGAACCGTACGATTCTGACCCAGTCGTCATCCAGTAGCGCGAGCATAGCAGCTCTCTGCTCCGCTCTCGGTAGGTCGTCTAATCCCACCAATAGACGATAACCGTCGAACTTACTACGCCACGCCTCAAACTCCCTCAAATATGCGGACGCTATCAGCCGCGGAGTCGGCGTGGCGGCAGCTGGTAGCCGGGGCCGCGGCCTCGCCCAGCCGGGGTCATGGTCAAGGTCGCCCGGGTCACCGGCCGCCGGGCTGCGGCCGGCTGGCGCGCACCACGTCTGTCCCGGGGCGTGCGGCAGGGGCGGACGCAGCGCCGGGCCGGGGTCGGCCGCGCCGCTGTCACCGCACGGGTGACCTGCCGGGTCGGGCGGCAGAGGCGCACGCAGCGCCGGGCTGGGGTCGGCCGCGCCGCCGTCACTGCTCGGGTGACCTGCCGGGGCGCGCAGATCCTGCCCTGGGGCGGGCGGCAGAGGCGCACGCGCCGCTGAGCCGGGGCCTGTCGCGCCGGCACCGCCCGTGTTTCCGCCTGCTGCTGGAGACTGTAGCGAAGACGGACACATCCGTTCTAGCAGCTGGATGACGCGCTCTTCTCGATGCTGTGACACATCCATCTGACGCTGGGACACCTCCATCTGACGGCTGACGAGGTCCACCAGGAGTTGCACGTCAGACGGCTTCCGCTCCTCGCCCCCGTCGCTCGATGCGCTGTCCATCCCTGCAGTTGCTGAACGGCTGTCCGTTGCCGAATTCACTCCACCCAGCAACGACGTTCACCCACACACACACTGTCGCTGTTAACACTGTTAACACTGCTGGCACCAGAGGGTGGCACCAGAGAGTAGGATGGTGCACTGGTTCGATGACTTCTTTCCGGACCATGTCGTCAAGCTGTTCCCGTACTTCATCGCGCCAACAGAACGGTATGGCGCGAGGGGCGCGGACCGCGAACGGTACGGCATCTTCTGTGAGCTCGATCTCCATCAGCCCGCCGGCCATCTCCCGCAACGGACCGGATGCATCGAACACCCGCGGGAAGGCGGCTTTCATCTGACTGAAGTGCTCCTGCTTCTCGTGGAGCAACGGCAATCCACGGCACGCAGCTCCAACGGTCTTCGGGCTCCACAGTGGCGGCATCTTCTGCAACGTACTCTTCTCAACACACTGGCTGTCCTGGGATTCCGGTCTTGGCTCCTGGTTGGCGGCCTCTTCTTTTGAAGTGTAGACATCTTCATCAGAGTCTTCATCGTCTTTAGCAGCTGCAGCTCTCGTCACAGTACGTATTTGCTGAGGGTAGTTCTCTGGGAGAATGCCGAGTTTGATGCTGTCGTGCCACGAGAGCAATGGACCGTTTAACATCCTGACGACTGCTGCCTCAACGGTGTGCTGGACGTGACCAAGCTGGAGAGTGAGGCTGCAGGTGCCGAAACACTGCATCTCCCGGTTATCCGCGCTGAGCAGTCTGGTCGTCATTGGCGTCAAGTCTCCCCGCTTGATGCCGAACTTCTCAGCACACCGCAGCGACACAGCTGATGTCTCAGCTCCGGTGTCGGGCGTCCAGTGTGTTGTAGCCGTTCCACCTCCGTCTGGCCGGTGAAGCTGTAACTGGACCCGTGGCGCGCCGCGTGCCGTCACGCCACTCACCCTGACGTCGGGTACCAGCCTGTTCCCGTCAGAGAAGAAGACCGGGACTTCACCACCTTCATTACACCGTGGGGCCGGTTCCGGTTCCGGAGAGCGCCTATGGGGCTGGTCTCGTCTGGTGACGTCTACAACCAGAGAGGTGACCAGGCGTTAGGAGACGTGCCGCGGACATGCAAGGTCGTTGATGACGTCATCGCCTGGGATTCCGACTACAACGACCATCTGAGGCACGTCTGGACCATCCTCGCTCGCTGTGAAGACAACGGGATCACCCTAAACCCGAAGAAGTGTGTCTTCGCGGCGGAGTCAGTCGATTTCTGTGGTTTCACTGTCGGAGCGAACGGCTACACGTCTGACAGAAAGAAGACGGCAGCAGTCTCCGGCTTACCCCAGCCAGAATGTCTGACGGACCTCCGGTCCTTTCTTGGACTGGTCCATCAGATGGGTGCGTTCTCACCGGACGTGGCACGCGCTGCAGAGCCACTGCGACAGCTTCTGCGTCCGAAGAACGCGTGGCTGTGGACTGAAGAGCACACCAAGGCTTTTGATGATGTCAAGGCGGCGCTGGTGAAGCCACCGGTTCTCAGTTTCTTCGACCCCCACAGGAGAACAGTTCTGGAGACAGATGCAGCAAGTCTGAAGGGCCTGGGTTTTTGCCTCAGGCAGCAAGATGAAGCGGGAGACTGGCATCTGATCCAGTGTGGGTCACGCTTTCTGACAGACACGGAGACAAGATACGCCGTGATCGAAATCGAGATGCTGGCCATCGTGTGGGCCATGAAGAAGTGCACCATCTACCTGCAAGGGATGCAGAAGTTTGAACTGACTACCGATCACCGGCCACTCGTCCCTATCTTGAACGACAGGAGCCTTCAGGACATCGCTAATCCCCGTCTCCAGCGACTGCGGGAGTGCCTGGCGCCCTACAACTTTGTAGCAGCGTGGCGCCAGGGCAAGCTGAATGCCATCCCGGATGCCCTGTCGAGACATCCTGTGGAGAAGCCCACGAAAGAAGATGAAGCCGCCGGAGAGCAGATCGGTCATCAGCTCTCCAGCGGCTTCATACGCGCCGTAACCAGCGTCGAGGAGGACGGGACAGCTGTCTCACCGTTCGAAGACGCATCGCTGTCAGCAGTGCGCGCGGCTTCCGAGCGTGATCCTGAGGTTCTAGCTCTCAGAGAAGCTGTGCTGTCAGGTTTCCCTGACCACAAGTCAGATGTCGTCCCGCAGGTCCGGCCGTACTGGAACATGCGGGATCGACTGTCAGTAGACGGCGACCTAGTCATCTGCGGGCAGCGGATCGTCGTCCCTAGCAGCATCCGCCGTGACGTTCTGCAGAAGCTGCACGCCAGTCATCAGGGAGAAGAGAGGACTAAAAGAAGGGCGAGACAGGTGGTCTACTGGCCAGGAATCGACCACGACATCTCCAACGTGGTGAAGTCCTGCCAAGAGTGCCGGCTTCATCTGCCGAAGCAGCAGAAGGAGCCGATCATCCAGATGCCTCTGCCGACGAGAGCATTCGAGGTCGTCTCGGTGGACTTCTTCGAGTACGTTGGCCGAACGTACTTGGTGTACGCTGACTGGCTGTCAGGCTGGCCCTGTGTCTGTCACATGGGCCGGACAGCGTCAGCGCATCAGCTGACGACCAGTCTGCGGCAAGTGTTTGCGTCGACTGGGGTGCCGAGTCTGCTCCTGAGCGACGGAGGACCTCAGTTCGCTGCCAAGAAGACGAGAGATTTCCTGGAGAAGTGGAATGTCAAGCACCAGCTGTCCTCGCCGTATTACCCTCAGGCGAACGGACATGCTGAAGCAGCCGTAAAAGCCGTCAAGAGGCTTATCAAGAAGGTGGTCGTCAGCGGCGACCTCGACACCGACGCGTTCGCAGAGGGGCTACTGGAGCTGCGTAACTCTCCCAGAGCGGATGGAAGATCGTCAGCTCAGGTGCTCCTCGGTCATCCGCTGAGATCGATGGTCCCAGCTCATCATCGCTCCTTGGCCAGGTGCTGGCAAGAGCGTGCTGATGCGTGCGACAGGCGCGCAGCGGAGCAGCGATGCAGAGAGGCGGACTACTACAACGCCTCAGCACGTCCGCACCGCCCTCTGCAGCTGGGGCAGCACGTGCTGATCCAGGACCCCCGCACCGGCCTGTGGGACGGCACGGGCATCGTCAGCGGAATCAGCCAACAGCGCCGCAGTTTCCTGATCCGCGCGCCATCTGGGCGCATCTGTTGGCGGAACAGGCGTTTTCTGCGTCCGCTACGTCCGCTGATCACCGAAGGCAGCGAGTCGCCAGCGGCTGCGCCAGCTCGCGAACGGCCTCCGCCGCTGCAGAGCGCTGCTGATGGAGCGGCGGAGTCTGCGTCGGGACCGACGTGGACCGCTGTGCCGGCGCGTTCGGCTGCTGCGCCGGGGCCGCTGGCTGCTGCATCTACGTCACCTGGAGTCACATCGACGTCACCTGCAGCCGCGCAGGCGCCCCCTGGAGTCACACCAGCGTCACCTCCAGGCGCGCAGGCGCCCCCTGGAGTCGCGCCAGCGTCACCTGCAGTGAGTGACGAGATTCACTCGGACCCAGCGTGCTCTCCACAGCAGACCGCAGCTGCGCCGCTGCGCCGAGGAACACGCAGCCGGCGCAGGCCGGAGAGACTTCAGGTGCGCTGGGGTACGTGTACGTACCAAGACTGAGTGTTAGTACATTTGTAGTATGTTGGTACCGCAGACCTTACGTGCATGTCTTTGGTGGTCATGCGTTGTGCACCTACTCCCGGAGGGGGAGATGTGGTAATGTTTCTTTTAGTGCGGTAGAAATGTTGAGTTTGTGTTTTGTGGCAGTGCAGCCTCAACCCCAGGGGGGAGATGTTATGTTTTGTGTCAGTGCAGCCTCAGCCTCAGGGGGGAGATGTTATGTTTTGAAGGTAAAGTGTTGCCACACTTACTGTGGCAGCGATTAGCTGTTTGTCCGTGTGGTGGCGCTGGCGCTACCCCGCATTGTTTGCGACTAATACAGTTGTGATCCCGGTCTCGCCGAGTGTAGGCGTGCTGCATGTCGCGGGCTGCCGAGAACCTACGCAACATAACAATGATAGAATTTTCATATTTATGAATACAGAAATGTAGTTCATGCTCCAAGAAATCGAATGCCGCTTTCCCAGAGAGAATCGGTCCGGCAGTTTCCGAGGGGGAGGCGAATAGCCCCGCCCCCCGGATAGATTCGTATTTTGTTTAGCCCGAGAGTAATAGGGTTAAGGGGTGCAATGCAATGTAATATGGTGCAGCTGAAAGATCACACGTTAATGAGTTCATATCACACTAGGACCAGTTGAACTAAATCCAACAGTTATGACCAGGAAACACAGGTGCAACGCAAGTTATGTCAAATGTAATGTTTCACACCAGTCTTTGCACCCTTCCTTCGCAAAGCGAGCTATGCCAAATGTAAGGTTTGGCGCCTTTCTTTGGCTTGTGCAACAAATGCTGATGCAATCATTACTCTGAGTGTGATGTACTAATGCAAACGTAAATTCAATGTGCTAATGCAATAAGTTAATCGTACATGCTTGTAATATAGTTATTTTTTCAATTATATATTTAGGAAATTAACCTGTATTTTTTTAATTTTAAGGATACCTGTAACTGTAATAGCAGTTTGTCATACCCTTGCAGGTGCTTCTGAGAGCTAGGCGCGCTGGAGGGGATGTGACCCCCCGAGTGCCTACCCTAATTAAAGGGGCACTTCCACCTTCCCAAAAGTAGTCAAATGTACGCCGTTTGTGGTGCAAAATATGAAGTAATTACTGCCGAACACGATTATGACATTTGTTTCTCGCAAACAGTTCTCAATTTTATAAAAAGTTAAGTTTTAATATTTGGGTTGATGACGTCATATTGAGCTCTAAAGAGCTATACATAAATCCTTTACGCTATCAAAGTATGGCACAATTATTTACAGACAATTCTGGCGCTTTTCATACAAAACAAACCAATTACCAAACCATTGGCACGTATGCGTCTTCGTACACCACCGTCAAACTAGGAGCAGATTTATATCAAACTGCAGTTTGATATTTGAGTTATCTCGATTTTGCTGAAAATTGGTACACGGACCATATCCCTGATCCCTGATCACGAATATAATGTTTTTTATCTATATTTTTTGTATCTTACAAAATGTGGGCGGTCATACGTACATACGAAGGTCCACCAGGTATGTCGATTTCGCTGAAAATTGGTACACAGACTATATGCCATACGCTGATCACGAATCCAATGTTTTTGGTCTTGGATTTTCGTATCTTACGAAATACGGACGGACATACATACATACGAAAGTCCGCCGGGGTATCTCGATTTCGCTGAAAATTGGTCTACAGACCATACTTGGGACGCTGATCACGAGTATCATGCTCTTAGTGGTGGTATTGTGCGTTACTAAGGAGTTCGAGGGTTAGTATTATTCCTTTTGATATTCTCGGGATGTTTCGATTTTGCTGAAACTTGGTGTACAGACTCCAGACCATACTTAAGACACTGATCACGAAATCTTCCGTTTGATATTCCGGCATGATTTGATTTCGCAGAAAGTGTAATGCTTTCTACTTTTATTTTCGTATCTCAGTGCAGGAACAGTATCATACACCACATTGTGCCCGCCCTTGACTAGCCAGATGCAACAACCTGATTAACTATTATCAAACCGAAATGTGTATCCTTGACAAATAATGCCACAAAATGCATCGTATGGTTACCAAAATCACACGACAGTGTCCGTATTCAGCCATTACCGAGCAAAATATAAAAAGTACCGTACAACACAGCCATCCAGATTTTTTAAATGTGAACGATCTGCTTCAGGCAAAAACGCAGTCATACAATCGAATCACATTAAATGTGATATATACCAAAGCAACCTCTCTGACCAGCATCGGTCGACTAGCGAGGCAAATTCACGTGACACAGCCTACATCACCCACAACATGACGAACGATTCAGCTTGAAGGCGTCACAAAGAACGCAAACGGTGAATACCGTGATTGATTCAGTGATAAACGAAGTTCGCCGCACATGCAGGTTGCGCACACACTTTCATCGCCAACCGGTTGTCGCATGTAAGCATATCATTCAAATGCAGTGACGGTATTGATATAACCCTTTGACGAAGCACGACGGGTGCGGGAGACCGGCTTCTTGGCCGCCGGTCGGAGTGCGCCACGTCCGAGCTGCGCCGTTTTCGTGCCGATGCCGGCGGCGGCGGCGCGTCGACGTTGTGACTGCGCAGCGCCGAGCGCCGGGTGCGCGGCGGCGTGGTCGGCGAGGAGCGCAGCTGGCGCACCTGCTGGCTTCACTCGTCCGTTTTCCGGCGCACCTTCTTCTGCAGGAGCTCGGCGGACGGACTGCGACGGACGGCGACCAGCGGGATGGGAGCGCGCACCGCCGCCGCCGGGGGGCCTAGCGACAACGGTGAATACCGTGACGCAAGGGAAGAGAAGTAGGCCGGACGAAAGCGGGCGACCGCCTTGCTGCGCTCGATCAGCTGGCCAGCCCTGCCTGCCTCCTCCGAGGGACGCTTGGCCGCTGAACTCGGCTCCGACTCGGACGACTGGCGCAGACGCCTTTTCACCACCTGTGGGTAGAGGGACGGTCAGCTCCAATGGTGGTAAAGTGTTCTGTCCTTGTGGATAAGGTCGGGGACAAAATGTTCATTCTCATGCAGTACTCGGGGGTAAAAATGGCAGCAAAAATCATTACTATGTCATTCCTGTTAAAATTTACTAAGCGACCATGTCCTTAGAAATACTGATCGTCAAAACAAATTCAGATGTATTATTCACTTAATCATCATACTCATCACGTTAGTATGTATGTACATTTACATTTGTTAAATTAACAGTTGCATTTCAGCTTTTGATTGCCAATAATAATAAATTACATTAAAAACATCTGATAAAAAAATCCTGGCAATAGATTCAAGACGTGGGGTCACTGAACCAAAAATGCACCTGGGTCTCCCAGAATGGCCTATAATAACATGATCCAGAAGGAATTGGGCTGATATCATGCGTATCCTCAGAATAGGAAGCATTTGAATATTTCCCCATTGACTTATAATGGGGAGGTCACGAAATTAACCCGACCTTAGGTCACCAATATACAAAATCCGAGATAAACGACTTGTAGGTACCATTACCATTATGAAATCCTGTCGGTACGAAATCGATCGGCCAAAACCTGTGGCTGTGGTACGACCGCACACGTTTTAGGAGGTGGGGTCACGTGACCTGGCCTGGTGACCTGACCTGAGATGACCCGTGGTCAAGAATTTTACAATATGTGGGCAATTGATGCCCTAACAGCTGTGCCAAAGAAGGCGGCTCGCAGCGCCGCGTTTTTTTTAGCTATCCTCGAAAATCCTTAGGGGGACGTCTAAACGCCCCTCCCCGGCACGGCGCGGGAAATCCAGACAAAAGATTCCCCGGTGGCGGGGCCGGGGTACTAGTGCATTTTCAATGGAGGTCCATCGTCAGGACAATGGATTTGATTGTCTGGGGACCCCACCCTCTAACTCGAAAACTAAAAAGGCTAGAAAGACCCAGAAAAAAACGTTGAAAAGGTCTTGAAAAGCACATGCGAAAGTTTTCCGATATCTTTTCCTGAAGTCAATATTGAGGTCACCAGAGGTCATCAAAGGTCATATTTGCAAGTTTTATGACTTCGCCCCAGAAACCCCCAGATATCACAGGAACTATGATAGCTAGGAATAAATGGGAAACAAATATGCAAATCTCTTGAAAAATGCATTCGCTACGGTGTCCTCGAATTTGAGCTCAGGTCAATAGTGCATGCAGGCTCCTGAGCTCATCAAATATAAAAAAGGCTATTAAAAAAGTTATCACGAATAGCTTTTTACCTAACAACGACAAGGCAATAATTTTGACGCCATCGTGCTTGTCCCGTCAAGACGCTTTGACTCATATTAGTGTTAACTAGGTCAGTTTAACTTGCAAATGTGACACCAGGTCAAGATCAAGTGGTGGTGACCCAAGTAGGTCATGTTGCATGTGAGAAGACGTGCCGTTACAAGATAAACACATGGGTGTCGGTTTCATTTTTCTATCGTCATTATGTCGAGTTATTGACATACAACTGTTGGTGACCTCGGATGCCCTCAGCTGACCCTGTAGGGGTCACTGGACAAAAACGGCACCTAGGTAATCAAAAATGTCCTATAATAACATGATACAGAAGGAATTAGACTGTTATCTTGCGTCTCCTTAAAATAGGAAGCATTTGCATATTTCCACTTAGACTTATAATAAGGAGGTCACGAAATTAAACCAAACTTGGGTCGCTGATATTAAAATATAAGTTGAACGAATTGTAGATATATGTGACCTTATGAAATCCTGTAAGTGTAAAACCGATAATCTCAAAACTGTAACTGTGGTACGACCACAAGTTTTTGGGTGGTGGGGTCACGTGACCTGGTCTGGTGACCTGACCTAAGAAGACCCAATGATTTGTGTACATAATGTGTACAATTGATGCACAAACAGCTGTGTCAAAAATGGTGGCGCTGCGCGTCGCCGTTTTCCCGCTTTCCGCGAAAAACCTGAGGGGGTGTCTACCCCCCGCCGGCACGGCGCTGGTTAAAATATAGGGATGATGTGAGCATGCAGCCAGGTGTTAGGGTATTCATGTGAAGTAAAAAAATGACCCCAGCTGAGCTGGGGTCATTTTTGTATGTGCAGCTTTCCGTCGGGGCCACTCAAAGCACTTTTACCATCCCTGGTCAGCTCAGGGGGGTCAGCTCAGGTCATGGCACGACCACACCAACATACAGTACAGCAACCAGCGTACAACAACCAGGGTCAGAAGCCAGAACAGCAGCAAGTTACACGGGGGCAGACACAACGGCATGTCACACAGGGCCAGACACAGCAGCTGGTCACACAGGGCCAGACACAGCATCAGGTCACACGGGTCATTCACAGCGGCAGGTCACACGGGGTCAGACACAGCGGCAGGTCACACAGGGTCAGACACAGCAGCTGGTCACACGGAGTCAGACACAGCGGCAGGTCACACGGGGTCAGACGCAGCGGCAGGTCACACAGGGGCAGACACAGCGACATGGGGTCAGACACAGTGGTAGGTCACACAGGGTCAGCTGATGCAGTGGCAGGTCACACAGGGTCAGCTGACGCAGTGGCAGGTCATACAGGGTCAGACGCAGCAACGGCAGGTCACACAGGGGCAGACACAACGGCAGGTCACACGGGGTCAGCTGACGCAGCGGCAGGTCACACATGGTCAGCTGACGCAGCGGCAGGTCACACAGGGTCAGACGCAGCAGCGGCAGGTCACACAGGGACAGACACAGCGGCAGGTCACACGGGGTCAGACACAGTGGTAGGTCACACAGGGTCAGCTGACGCAGCGGTAGGTCACACAGGGTCAGGTGCAGCAGCGGCAGGTCACACGGGGTCAGACACAGTGGTAGGTCACACGGGGTCAGCTGGCACAGCGGCAGGTCACACATGGTCAGCTGACGCAGCGGCAGGTCACACAGGGTCAGACGCAGCAGCGGCAGGTCACACGGGGTCAGACACAGTGGTAGGTCACACGGGGTCAGACATAGTGGTAAGTCACACAGGGTCAGCTGACGCAGCGGTAGGTCACACAGGGTCAGACACAGTAGTGGCAGGTCACACGGGGTCAGACACAGCGGCAGGTCACACGGGGTCAGCTGACACAGCGGCAGGTCACACATGGTCAGCTGACGCAGCGGCAGGTCACACAGGGTCAGACGCAGCAGCGGCAGGTCACACGGGGTCAGACACAGTGGTAGGTCACACAGGGTCAGACACACCGGCAGGTCACATGGGTCAGATGCAGCAGCAGGTCACACAGGGTCAGACACAGCATATTATAACATCCATGATTCATGACATATTTTTGCAATGGCTAATGATACATCTTGTTGAAGCTGCTTATTCTGAACACTTTCTGTCAGTGCACCATGTTATGCACAGTATGGCAGCACAGTATGACGTCACAGCATCATATGGTAACATCAGAAAAGCAGAGGCATTGTGCACCACGGTAGCATTTCCACATTGCTTCTGACAAAGCCGTTATTATTATAAATAGGTTAGGTTAGGTTAGGTTGCGTGAATACATCAGACATGCGTATTTAGACATGCGTACAATTATAAAAGCGCCGACTTCGATGGTCTGCGCTGGAGTTTATTTTTGATCCCGTGGGTAATGCTCGACGACCTGAGCGTCAATGAGTCAGTATATACCTTTTACACACTGCTGAGCTCCGCCATCGCCGACCACGTCCCGACGGTGGTCCTCCGGCGCAGGGTGCCACCGTGGTTTGATAAGGCGGTGCGCACCGCCTTGCGTTTGAAGGAGGCCGCCTATTGCCGAATGCGTCGGAACCCTATTCCCGAAACCAGGACCGACTTTGTAAATACAAGACGAGATTTTAAGTCGCAGTCGAATTGCAAATACTTTGAATACTTGCGAGGCTTAACCGATGCTTTTAAAACTAACCCCAAGCGATACTGTTCTTTTTTCAAATGTGTCACTAACAAATCTAGTATATCACCTGCGCTGCGTCCGACTGACGGTGGGATTGTAACAAAGGATCAGAACCGTGGTGAGCTGTTCAACGATGTATTCGCCGCGCAATTCACTAACCCTGCTATTGCTGTTGTACCGGACGCACCTGTGTACCATATCGACGCTTTATCACAATTGCATGTATCCGAAGCCTCCGTTCGAAATGCCCTAAAATCTGTACCAGCCACCAAGGCCTGCGGACCAGACAATATCAGCGCGCGTATCACCGTTGAGTGTGCTGATGAACTAGTGATCCCCATTACCAAGACATGCAATGCCTCGATCAAGTCCGGCGTCTTTCCGAAGAGATGGAAGCAGGCGAATATCATTCAAATTTTCAAGAAGGGTGATACAAAATCCCCTTCAAATTATCGTTCAGTGTCCCTGCTTCCTCTCTTCGGAAAGATACTAGAGCGAGTAGTCTATAACGAACTACTTCGACACGTGTCACCTGCCTTGTGTCATGAGCAACATGGTTTTATCCGCCGCCGTTCGTGTGTTACTAACCTTGCTGTCTATCTTCGAACAGCGTGGGAAGCCATATCGGACGGATACCAGACGGACGCTATATATACAGATTATTCGGCTGCTTTTCAAAGCGTTAATCACTCGCTTCTCGTTCATAAACTAAAACATTCCTATCATTTGAGGGATTCTGCCTTAAAATGGTTTGTCTCGTATCTGTCCGATAGGCGTCAGAGGGTCATCGTGAATGGCTAAATCTCCGACTGGAAACCAGTAACGTCTGGTGTTCCAGAAGTTTCTCTTTTGGCTTCACTTCTTTTTTCATTATTCATCAATGACTTACCACTTGAAATTCAGTCCGGGTGCCTTCTGTACGCCGATGACGTCAAAATATATCGCAAAATTACTTCCCCATCTGACGGACTACTGCTGCAACAGGATCTCGATCGTCTGGCAGCCTGGTCCGCCAGTTGGGGATTAACCCTGAATCCCCAAAAATGCAAATCATTCACTATGACCCTCAGACGTGCGCCCGTCCAGACAATATATTTATATAGTGCTACAAAACTCGAGCACGTTGGAGAAATTCGCGACTTGGGCATCATTCTCGACACCAAACTTGCATTTGCTCCCCAGGTTACAAATGTTCTCAGCAGGGCCAATAGATCGCTCGGACTACTGATTCGCTCTTTTCAAACCGGTTATCATGGTTCAAAGTTTAACATGAACGCTCTACTGTGCGCTTACTTCTCCAACGTACGCTCAATTTTAGAATATAGTAGTGTGATCTGGGCGGGCGCGGCTGATTCCCACACAGTGCGGGTCGATCGAGTTCAACACAAATTTATAATTTGGCTTCTAAAAAGTACTTTCTTTGGTCATACCACTTCTTTAGCAAACTCAGACTTGTTACAACACTTCCGGATACCTTCTTTATCAGCTCGTAGGATTCAGCCATGACCTATTGTTCATCAGGAACATTGTCCACTCGAAATTAGATTCTCAAACTTTGCTAACAAGCTTTTCACTTCATGTACCAGCTCGATCGACCCGCACTCACAAGCTGTTACACGAGATCCGCCCCCGCGTTAACACCGTGAAGGGCAGTCTACTCTGCAGTGTACCTAGGCTAGTCAACTCTTTTTTAACCCGCGCCGTGCCGGTGCTCGGCGCCACCTTCGCCGTGCCGGGGGGGGGGGCGTTTCGACGCCCCCCTTCTAACTCTGCTCCTAGGCAACGTAGCGCAAAACTAAATACAGAGTTGGAAAGCTCGTCAAAAATGATTTAGAAACTACTTCGGTCATTTTTTCGCTCAGGTTATTATTGAGGTCACCAGAGGTCATCATAGGTCAAATTTTCCCGTTTTAGGTAACTTGATCCTGAAATCCCACGATATCTCGGGAACTATGATAGCTAGGACGAAACCGAAAAAAGCAATAGATAGCTCTTAAACGCTCCAGTAACGTTTTACCGTCAGATTTGAGTTCAGGTCAATACTTGAGGCTCCAGAGGTCATCAAAGGTCAAAATGGCTGTTATCTTGGAAAAAGTTTTTCGCGAATAACTTTTTTGCTATTCAAGATAGAGCATTGATTGTGGCTCCATCGTGTTTCCATCGGCAAGGCGCATCGAAAAATAGACATCTTGACCATGGAAAGTCAATTAAAAAATTTGACCTCAGGTGAAGGTCACATGGTGACCAAGTCGGTCACGGTGGGTCATGTTGCATATGAGTCGATGCGTCTTGACGAGAAAATCACATTCGTACCTTCTTCAAGTTTCTATCTCTCTTCGATCAAAAGTTATTGGCAAAAAAGTGTATGTGACCTCATGTGACCTCGGATGACCTTGTGGGGGGTAAAATAAACCAAAATAGTATCTGGGTAATGAAGAATGGTCTATTACTACATGATATTGAAGAAAAAACGTTGATTGGATGCGTTTACATGGAAAGCAAAGCATTTCAATATTTCCCCATTGACTTATAATGGGGAAGGTCACGTGATCAGGTAATGATATCCTTATCAAACTCTAAAAGTTTAAAAGTGATCACCCGGAAACTGTAGACGTGGCACGACCACAAACTTTTTCTGAGGTTGGGTCACGTGACCTGATCTGGTGACCTGACCTGATAAGACCTGAAACTTTTGGTTTTACAAAAGTTGTAAAATGTTCAGCGGACAGGTACTGAAAATTTCAGCTACCTGGCTTCAACGGTTTTTTAGCTATTGGCAAAAAACGGAGGTGGGGGGGGGGGGGCGTCTAAACGCCCCCCCCCGGCACGGCGCGGGTTAAACAGCGTCCCAGAGGTGGATTTTCTTGTAGATAAATTTAACACTTTTAGAAAACATATCATCACTTATATAGCATCTCTGTAACTCGTCTTTTACGGTCGCTGTTTTTATCTTGCATCATTTATCAGTTCACTTTATATTGTTTACACTATTTATATCTTACTAATGCTTCGATGTACAGAGTGATCGTGTTATCGGTTTTACTGTGTGACTTCACCTGCCAGTGGGGGCGACCATGTTGGTGATCTGCTTAATAAAATACCAAATACCAAATACAACTTATTTACGCTGTAGGGTTAGGTTTTGTCTACAAGATGGTCTGGAGGTCTGGGGGGTGCAACATCTCCCTCCCCCATAGGGCTGCAGTGCAGTGAGCGGAGAGTCTAAATGTTGGTCCTTGCAACCGTAATTGCTGTAAAGGTTAGGTCTGGTTTGATTATGTTATTACAATTGTTTCCTGCCACACCCTGGTTAGGTTTAACGGCTTTGTCGGAAGAAATATGGAAATTTTGCTGTGGTGCACAATGCAGCTGCTTTTATGATGTTACCATATGCTGCCATACTGTGCATTACACGGCGCACCGACAGGTACCTACCTTAGTCGAAGATTATCTGTATCATTTTTGGTCAAATAATCTTATATTTCAAGAAGAATTGCTGACCTAACTCTCATAATGCCAAAAAGATGATTCAGTAAATAAAACACAAGATAGGAAGCTTTCAGCTTGCGCCTTCATCAGCCATTTTTTGCATTGTACAAATAATGGCTGATGAAGGCGCAAGCCGAAAGCTTCCTATCTTGTTTTATTTGCTGTATCATCTTATTTTGGCATTATGAGAGTTAGGTTAGCAATTCTTCTTATTATCATGTCTCTTAAAACAGCGTTGAAAAGTATTAAAAATCTTATATTTCCATAATTTACCATTTTTCTCACTGAACATCATCACTAGCGAACATTTGATAGCACACCACTGGCGGATACAGTGAAAGACCACACGCCATAGCCCCTGCCAAATAGGGGGGAAAATGTAGACAATGGGCATGTTTCAGCATTTTATATCAAATATAAGCAACTTTTATTTTGGGAAATGTGTTTTGCAATCCTCCTCAGGGCAACAGGAAAGCACAATTTCCTCCTTTCAATTTTGTTAATGTGTCAAAACTTTTCCAATATTAAAATAATGGCATGTGGCACATTTTCCCCACTCAATGTGTTGCAAAGGTATCCGACATAGGCGTCTGATTATCCAAATAATTTATCCTAATGGCAAACAAATTGCCTTTTGTCTGGTTTATGCTCTTGTGATGTTTGAAACGATAGTCACAGCATAATTATTGAATATGTTGATAGGAAAATAAACCTGTTGAGTATTGTCTGTCGGTAAATTAAATAGCATGACGCACTCACCTGGACACCGAAGTCCTTTCACTGAGAGCTCCACATACCACACATCGAATCTTTGGCATCGTTTACAAATTGCATTAGACTTTATATAATCACAGCACACCACCATTACCGATTCACCCAGCGATCGAGAAATGAAACACGCAAATATCTCCAAGTCTAACCTTAAAACAAGTCGACTATCATCACCATTTGGTAAAGAGAGGTGACGTCATCGGCTTAAGACCTCTGTTCAAATACATGTGGGGTTTATTCGTTACAATTGTCAAGATCAAGGTCAAATTTATTTTTGATTAGACTTATGTGGTTGTTTTAACTGCTATTCTACTTAATTTCAATGCAAATCCAACAACATGGCTATCTCAACTCAAAACTAATGTTAAGGTGGGAGTGTGTGTGTGATATCATTTGCTTCCTTCTACATGTAACTCGGACTCTGCGTGTCATTCATTATTGGGCCACCTATTCTCCGGTCGCTCATGTTATGTCACTGTACTGATAACACCTCGCTGTCGAGCCTATTTAGACCAGTCAAACAAACACACCGCACACAAACAATCCAGTGTCTCTCGTCTAACGTCTCCCACCTGGACCTGTCTGCCAACAGCCACACTCCTCCACCCCCTCCTCCGCCCTCCGCCCTCCGCCCTCCGCCCTCCGCCCTCCGCCCTCCGCCCTCCGCCCTCCGCCCTCCGCCCTCCGCCCTCCGCCCTCCGCCCTCCGCCCTCCGCCCTCCGCCCTCCGCCCTCCGCCCTCCGCCCTCCGCCCTCCGCCCTCCGCCCTCCGCCCTCCGCCCTCCGCCCTCCGCCCTCCGCCCTCCGCCCTCCGCCCTCCGCCCTCCGCCCTCCGCCCTCCGCCCTCCGCCCTCCGCCCTCCGCCCTCCGCCCTCCGCCCTCCGCCCTCCGCCCTCCGCCCTCCGCCCTCCGCCCTCCGCCCTCCGCCCTCCGCCCTCCGCCCTCCGCCCTCCGCCCTCCGCCCTCCGCCCTCCGCCCTCCGCCCTCCGCCCTCCGCCCTCCGCCCTCCGCCCTCCGCCCTCCGCCCTCCGCCCTCCGCCCTCCGCCCTCCGCCCTCCGCCCTCCGCCCTCCGCCCTCCGCCCTCCGCCCTCCGCCCTCCGCCCTCCGCCCTCCGCCCTCCGCCCTCCGCCCTCCGCCCTCCGCCCTCCGCCCTCCGCCCTCCGCCCTCCGCCCTCCGCCCTCCGCCCTCCGCCCTCCGCCCTCCGCCCTCCGCCCTCCGCCCTCCGCCCTCCGCCCTCCGCCCTCCGCCCTCAGCCCTCCGCCCTCCGCCCTCCGCCCTCCCTCGCCCCGTCGGGCCGCCTCTCCCGCAGCGGCGCTTTTTGCCTCTCGTTCGCTGCTATCCGGACACTCGGTAATTACATCGGCGGCGGCAGTGGCGCGCAAACAGCGCCTGCGGAGGCTGATACAGCGCGTGAAGCGAATACACAAGCAGCGGCGTATAGACGGCCCGCACCGTGTGCGGCGGCCGGGCGGGGAGCGTGGATGGGTGGATCTCTTCCGGCCGCGCCGTGGGAGGTAGTGGACAGATGGGTGTGCATGTGTGTGCGTGTGTGTCGAGGGACGAAGCATCGCTGGAGTGGGAGGGTATTTGATTGTGAGATCGCTGCACGCGGTCCACGTTAGACAGAAGGTTGGGTCATTGAGTGTTTCTTACATAGTTGACTCGGTCAGTTCACATCTCCCCGTCCGAACACCAGAATACCTGGCCCTTTATGTAAGGAGATTGAATTTCGGTAATGTTATTATATGCACAACGATACAAACTATTAACCCAATAAATGCTTCTATCTTGGTGTGACATGGTTACTGCAAGCAAAAATCGTTGTTACTGCAAGCAAAAATACGCTGTGAATTTGACTGCGTTTTTCCTTCTGAAGCATAGTTGTATTGACATTGAGTGTGAGTATTGATTGCACTCGGGTGTACCGCAATTAGGGTGGTATTGGCGTGGAAACGCTGTATTTGCAGATCAATGGAAGGGAGAGGGAACATGGGGAGGCACCGAGGAAGACAGCTTGGGCTTGCCAGAGCTGGAATGGAAGAAAAGTGCCTTGTGTCATGTGGTGGAGAATGGTTCACATCAGTTCAGGATGCTGTAAGCCTGGTTCACAGGTCACTAGGTCTAATTGGACTTCAGTCTTCATGGCAATGCCTCACCTTTAACCCTCGCCCTACGGGGGGACCTAAAACAACCCCCCACGAGGTTTTTCTTCCATAACTTTCTATTAATAGGGAGCATCTTGCTGACATTTTCAGTAGCTACGTATACAACAATTATACGTATGCTGTAAAATTTCATTGAAATTGGTTGAGAAATTTGGAAAATAATGATGTTTTGATGACGTCATGTTGGTGGAAAAACGATAAATGTTTGACAAATCGTAGAAAACAGAGTTTTGAAGCAAATTGCAAACGCAATTAAGCAAAGATATAAAATGTTATTTTCTTTCAAATGGCAATCTCCGAATTTCAAAATTTTGGGTTTTTGACCCCCAAAATGAACAAAAGCTTATTTTTTGGGGGGGTAAAAATTATCACAAAATTAAAATTTTCAAAGATGTTAAAAAAACGGTAAATATGTGAGAGAACTGAATATGGACAATACTTAAACCAAATTTCAAAGAAATATCTCTATTTTTGACTGAGTGATGGCTCCCTAAGTGTAAGACATTCATTACGTCATTTTTTAATAACTTTTTTGGACTTTTTTTGACCAGATACGAATAAATAAATTACATTTTCTGTATTTTGAGACAAAACTGGTCTAGGAACACGCCTTTTTATTTATATTTATCAATTTTTCATTTTTAGGTTTTCTGACGGAGCAAAATCGCTGTTCTGGACGTGGTCGATCGAGGTCACTCACTTGACCTGGAAGGTCACTTGTTGACCCGAAACCTAAAAATTGCATACCGTTAGATTCCAAACCTGACAGGCAACATGTTGGTTCTTACCGCGTTGCTCTATGTTGCTTGGTTTGGAAGTTAACAGGGTTTTTTTAGGACCCCCGTAGGACGAAGGTGAAAAAGCTCCCGTAGGGCGAGGGTTAATATTTATACTTTTTAAAAGTTGTTTCGCTTCCTGTTCGGGCACAATATCCCCATTTGAACGATAGCAGCTGACCGTCCGCTGCAGCGCACTGGGCTCTACCAATATTGCAGTATCGATGTCCTCACACTCAGCACCCCACATTATTCCGATCTCTTGGGAGTGATGATAGTTTTCCCCCTCTGCTCCAGCCCCCCCCGGGGGGGGGGGGGGGGCGTGCACGGTGTGCGTACTGCCGTGTGCGTGGCCGTCAATCACCGGCGACACTGATGTGGCCGCCGCCGGGCCGGGCGCGGCCAGCGATTCCATTAGCGCCCGATGGCGGCTGCATGTTTGATGTCGGCGTGATTAGACAATCGGCCGGCGCGGCAATCATTCACGCTGCCGTGGTGCCGCTGACACGCGTGGTGGCTTCCCACCGGGACGGCGGCGACGGTACTGTTCTCGCGGCGGCTGGCGGCGGCTGGCGGCGGCACCGTCGCTGCCAGGCGGGTAGCCGGCACCAGGGGGAGGGGGGGGGGGGGGGGTGGTACCGAGCCGGCTGGCCGCGACAACAATGGAAGCGAGATGATGATTGGAGAAGACTTGGGAAACGGTGAAGATATCCCAAAACAAACAAAAAACATCGATACCAGGGGATGATCTCTGTCAGAACACGTGCAACAAAAGCAGGAAAAAGCTAAAAAGTAGCTGAAGAGCAGCAAACAATACTTTTCTTTATAGTGTCGTTCAATCACTACCCCTCTCATTGATTTTAAGTCGAGCGACTGTGTAGATACCTGTTCACTGTGATGCTGTCAGGTGCGTAGCCAGGATTTTATCAGGGGGAGGGGGGGAGGTCACGTCAGTAGTAGATCAAATTTCGCTCATCAGCCAAATGTTGTTGACCGGAGGGGGCGGGGAGGGGGGTCGGGTCGTCAGCAGGTCGCATTTAATCTAGTGTAAATTTGTTTTATTCAGGGGGAGGGCACCCCCCTTGGCCACGTCCCTGGATGATGACACTCGTGCCATCGCTTGTTAGTACCAAACTAGTTCATGTAGATCATGAGCTCGACGACACCAGATGATATCGTGCACTTAACTCTTTCCTATCCCTACACGTCACTAGTCCTGTTTACATCTCACTGCACAAATTCCACTAAATTTCAGATAAGTTGTGTGTAACGAGACTTTTTGTGGAATTTCCCTAGATTTAAAGAGTGATGCGTATCCATGGACGACAAATATAATCCATGGCAAATCTACTTCCTTATGAACTCATACGCCCTCGTAGCACAACGTCCTCGGCTTTCTGCAACGCCGTATAAGAGAGGTAGAGACATCCGGGGATTTTAGCGCCCCAATCGCTAAACATTAGCATGATGTCACTGGTGCTCTGGTCCGACTCGGCTGTCGCCGCACGCGGCTCGGTGCGGTGCGAATATTTCGAACGGGATACGAATAGTTGCGCCTAAGGTACGATCTTATTTAAGATTACGTTTACCGCGGATAATTATCCCTCCCTTAACCCGCGCCGTGCCGGGGGGAGAGCGTTTAGACGCCCCCTAAGGTTTTTCGAGGATAGCGAGAGAAAAAAACGGCGGCGCGCAGCGCAGCCGTTTTTGACACAGCTGTTCGGGCATCAATTGCGCACATTATGTTAAAAAAAAATATCGGGTCATCTCAGGTCAGGTCACCAGACCAGGTCACGTGACCCCACCTCCAAAAATGTTTCCGGTGGCATCACAGCCACAGTTTTTGGACGATCGATTTCGTACTTACAGGATTTCACAAGAGCAATAGTATCTACAATACGTATATCTCGGATTTTCTTTTTTATATCGGTGACCTAAGGTCGAGTCAATTTCGTGACCCCATTATAAGTCAATGGGAAATAATCAAATGCTTCCTATTCTGAGGAAACGAATGATACCAGCCCAATTCCTTCTGGATCATGTTGTCATAGGTCATCATGTCATATCATAGTCATCATGCATATGATACGAAGCGCCGTGACGAGACAAACATGATGGCGTCAAAGTTATTGCCCTATCTTTGTTAGCTAAAAATATTTTTGTGAAAACTGTTTTGCTAAAAAATAGTTTTTTGACATTTGATGAGCTTTGGAGCCTAAATTATTCACCTGAGCTCAAATCTGAGGACACCTTGCAGATTGCATTTTTCATGAGCTTTCAATTGTTTTTTTTTCGTTTGTTCCTAGCTATCATAGTTCCTGTGCTATCTGGGAATGTCTGGAGCGAAGTCCTAAAACTTGAAAATCTGACCCTTGATGACCTCTGGTGACCTCAATATTGACCTGAAAAACCTAAATAGTTTCGAAATGCATTCTGACGAGCTTTCGAACGGTGTTTTGGGTTTTTGTCTACGTCCCATAGGTGCCGAGTTAGGGGGGGGGGGGCGTCGAAACGACCCCCCTCCCCCCGGTACTACGAAGGTGGCGCCGAGCACCGGCACGGTGCGGGTTAATTCATGCTGAAGGTGAGACGGCCATACGCTACCCCGGTCCGGCTGAGGGGGGGGGGGGGGGGGGGGGGGGGGGGGGAGATGGCCACACGCTGCCCCGGTCTGGCTGAGGGGCGAGAAAAGGCATTGTTTTGGCTTAACCCGCGAGTTACTGGGGTATATTTCATAACGCGACTTACTGGGGGGGGGGGGGGGGGGGCTATTTTTTGCCCCCCTCTGTTCTCCGGAACTACTGAACCGAATGTAAAAAATTCAAACAGCATTCGATATCCCTGGGAAATCTATCGAGGGAAACATAATATTGTTGACCTCGGGGTCACCGATGACGTCACAGGTCAGGTCAAGTACAAAATGTTTGACCGTGTCAAAAGGTCTCGATGGATGGAATTGTCGCGCAAAATTGCGATATTAAACGCATAAGCTGTCGATAAATCGGTATGATTCGTGTGTCTGACACTTCTAAGTACCTTTCTAAGCTGTTTATGACCTTGGGTCAGGTCAAGGTCATCCGAGGTCACGAGGTCAAACTGCAGATTACGGTCATTAGGCGTTGTAACACATGTTTATGGGTTTGTTTACGTCTAGAACGCGTAAAATTACCTTAGAACATTGTTTGTTCCATATAAATAGAAGTCAAAAGCAAAAATGGAAATGCGTTTTGTATGCATAGTAATGCTGTGAGAGGTGGTCGATTTTGGTCATTTAAAGGTCATAACTGAGTCATTTTAGAAGATATTGACTTCAAATTTGGTACACATATTAACCGCACACGCTTTGATCACATATATCCCGGTTTTTGGATAATTCTGATTTTTTTTTGAAAATTTTGTAAAAACAAAACAAAATGTATTTGGATTTCTCAAAATTTTGATTAAAAAAACCTCACAAATCTGAGATAGCAGTTTGATAGCCCGGTCTATTGTCATTAATTATTTTAAGACAATTGAATTTATCTCAAACATCGTACCTTTGACAGCATTTTCTGCAAACCATTATTTTGAAACAAAAACCGAAGAACATGACGTCACTCTGACGTCATTCTCGGTTGACCTATCATAACCTCATTATTTTCCTTTTGCCAACATGTGTAGAATTGATGTGGGAGAAGGTACTGCAAGTTTGGTGACGATACTGGTGTTCGTTTAGGAGTTATTGCAAAATAACGGGAGGGGGGGGGGGGGGCAAAAATAGCCCCCCCAGTAACTCGCGGGTTAACCCTCGCCCGGGTAGGGCAGAATCACTTCGTGTTCGGGTGGGTGGGAGGTGGGGGGGTAGGGGTGGGGGGGGGGGGGGGGGGTACGCCTCCCTTAGCGTTCTCCCCCTATTTGATCTAGAGCTTCGATTCAGCGACGAGCGTGTTGCTTGTGACGAGAGGAAGCCGTTGATACCCGATTTTAAGGTCTTGGGTCATTAAGAGACCTCTGAGGTCATGTCAAGGACCAAAAAGTCATCACAATTGTAAATGCGTATCAATTGAATTTTATCGAGCTAGAATCGTGAATGAGCATATCATAATGTTTAATGGGTGCCAAATTCGTAATCAGCGTCACCAAATGTCCTAAAAACTGCGAAATTCCAAAAAGGTCATTTCAGGTCATCTGAGGTCAGTGACCTCGGTTGACCTGTGGAAGCGCATGACCCCAGTGGAACATATAATTATGTAAAATGGATCCCAAATTTGGAATCAGCGTCACAAAATGTCCTAGAAACCGCCAGAAGCCCAAAAAAGTAATCTGAGGTCATCGGGGGTCAATGACTTCAGTTTACCTCTGAATAGGTCAATGGAGGTCACAATCTCAGTGGAAACCACAACTGTCACCTGGCAACACCTGTACATATGCTCCTGAACAACAGACACTCGGAAACTGCACAAGTTACAAGCATCAATACTGCGGGACGTCAGTTGCGCCTGACATGACCTTGAGAAACAGGTCATAGGTCACGGGTCATGTGGGTTTGAAATTCAAAATTGTCAGAGGAGGTGGACATTTTTCGAAAGTAGGGTACTGAAAGTTTCATTGCAATCGGTTGGAAATTACGCGAGTTATTCCAGAAAAACCGAGGGGGTGGCATTCACCCCCCCCCCCCCTCCCTACCCGGGCGAGGGTTAATTCAAGATATGCTTTTAAGAAAGCAAAATATTTAAAAAGCATAGACTTGCAACCCAACTACCTAACTTACTTATCTAACGGCGAAGACTTCAAATTGTCGGTCGTCAACACCCGTCAAAAGACCGCATAACGCTAGAAAGCGCAGCTGAGGTGACGGGGCTGGCCACGACTGGACCAGAGCACCAGTGACGTCACCGCTAATGCTGAGCCGCTCGGCAGCCGATACATGGGGAATCCCGGGATGACCCCACATGGCTTTCTGTCGTAGCGAGTGGCCGTATAAGGGTAGCGAGTTTCTGTCTCAATTTTTAATATTTTAAGTGATAGATAAACCTATCGTTGAAATACTGGGCATCGTACAAAATAGTCAGAGCTACTGTGTGTTTGATTGTGCGTTTATATTTCAAGAAAGACGAGAGAAGAATTTGCTTGTAATTTCACAACAGTGGAGCTGTTGAGAAGATTCACGCAAATGCTGGTACCTATTTTTTGAATCTGTGTGTAGCTAATTTGGTTGGTGTTGAGGCTATATATTCTTGTGATCCCGGGTCCTTCATGTAATGGTGGATGATTTGTGGGTGTACCAATAAATACAATTATGGTGAAAAGTGAAAACCTTGTGTCTTCAGTTTTGGAATTGGTTGAGTTTCTGCCCGACCAAGATACACCTTCCCAAATGCTGCAGAGTCTTTTTGCCTGATCTGATCACACAACTCAAATCTTGCCACAATATCCCAATCTGCCGAACAGCCCATCTCATGGTAACCATAATGCATCACCAACAGTAAAACAGGTTGATTAATTTCAGTCAGCTTTATTGACAAATCGCACAGATGTGGCATAATGTGGCGATAATGTAGGTGGTTTGGCGTCTGGTCACCTCAATGAAGATTGCGCTCCCATCCCTCAACAAGGGTGACAGTTTCCAGAGCATCTTCTGCAAGCAAAATGGAAAATAAAAGTTAATACAATATTCAGGGCAGGCCGGCAGTGCACGGCACAGCACAGCGTACAGCCCTGGACATTAAATGTACTTTTAACTTTGGTGCCCACTTATGCTGATTGGAACGGTGAGTATAGTGCTATGGTCCAGTGTTTATCTAGCTGGTTAATACATTAATTGCAAGACAAAATACATAAATAACTCAGATTCATATTTCTGCTTTCTTTGTAAAATATTTGCCTTATTTGCATTATATTTTAAAGAACCACAATCAAGCAAGTATTTCCATTAAACAAATATATGAAACACCTGGTCTATATTAACAGACTGGTTATTGATTTGAGACTGATTGAATCGATTGGAATCGTTCAATCAAAATTAATTGAATCAAAACAATTGATTCACCACCAGATCTTTTGGTACGTGAATTGTGATTGAATCAAAACCCGCATCAAATTGAGGCTGATTGAACCAAAATATTTAACGATTCAGGTACACTGGTAAATTGTGCAAATACATGCAGTTCCTGTGGCTACATTAATTTACACTGAAATATCATTTCTGTAACAATGTTTTAATTATCATAAATAATATATATGCATGTTTCCATTTTTATTGATTTGACAAGTTCGCCTCTTATATTTGAATGTTGAATCAAACATGAATCGATTGAAATATTGGTTTTGATTCTTTGAATCGGAAGGTATCAATTCTCAAAATTGTGTCTGTGAATCAAACGGTGATTGAAGCATTCAGATTCCAAAATTAATCATGATTGTAAGTAAACAAGGATGATCTGACATGGCTGCAATGTTTATTTTATATATAAAAGGCGAGAATAAGGAATAAGCTTTCACGCCGTTACAGCATCGTCACATCTTGTACCAAACTTAACTGCTGTTCAATATATGATATTGTTTGACTTAGAATACTTACCCTTCTTGCATAGGAAATTCTCTTGGACAAAAGAGCACATGTAACTTTTGATTAACTTTCAAATGTAAACCAAATTGAATCTGACGATGCCGCAACGTTGAAAGCTTATTCCTTATTCTCGCCTTTTATATATAAAACAAACATTACTGCCATGTTATTGATCATCCCTGTTTACTTATTCTCATTCATCATGGCAAAAATAACCATTAAACACTTAAAAGAATCATGATTAAATCATTCCAAAGAAGTTGAATCAATAACCAGTCTGTGACTATACACAAATTGATGAACATGATTCTTCACCTCTTCATGATGTACATATATCGCTTACCTTGATACTTCGAATTTGCCCACCATAAGAAGCACACACTTTTATAAATAATAATTAATAAACCATTAAAAAGAAACACAAATAGGCACACAACGCCTTGTCATATAGCCTTGCACAAAGCTCTACTACATTTGTATTTATAAAAGTGCGCCGATTTTGCCTACAGTGTTCTTCTGATGCACTGAGAGCTGATTGGTCGAGAGCATGCGAAATCTGACAGAATTTTCATGTAGAATGGAGCGTATGACATATCGAAAAACAATTTGGCAGCCTATCGCCAGTTGTTCCTGCGATACGCTGCCATATTGCAAGATATGCAGGCATATTCTGGGGATAGTACGGTAATGAAACACCGAACATCCAGACAAATATCGGTACACTCAGAAAAGTAGTTGTATTCAAAGAAGTTTCTTTGAATCAGAGAGTGTTCTTTTTTGGGTGTTCATTAGAAAATGTAAGCAATGAAATATAGAATGTTTCTTTTGTATATTATCCTGCTTGGGGAATAGCTGTTGGACTTCTAAAGCAAGCCTTTTGTGTATAGATAATTTCTAGATAAAAAGCTGAAAAGTCCCGTTACACAGAACTTATCTGAAATTTAGTGGATTTTTTTAGTGCTATGTAAACAGGACTACTGTCTGACAGATATAGGCTAGAGACACTGGCTTCATTGATTTACTCATAGCAGTGTTCGCAACGGGGGCGGGCCATGTACAAGCTGCACAGTAGGGTGTCCCAAAAAACTTTTTGTCCGTGCAAGCTGCCCATCCAAAACGGGGTGCTCCTTTACACAAAGAATATGCTGACCAAATTTGGTCCTCCTCCTTTGTGTTTTGGTCTCGCCCCCGGGCCTCCATAAGTCAGTGACCCCTACCCAAAAGTCAAAAATCAAAGTCGTCGCACAGACCTCCGCGTGTACTCATTTGAAAGCTCTTGCTGAGTATAATAAACTTTAATTCAGTCGAAATGCTCTAAATTCAAGTTTTCATTCTATGAGTCATAAACAGCTACCAAAACCAAGCCTTCAATAGAGCTCTAAATTTGAAGGCTTGGTTTTGGTAGCTGTTTATGACTCGAAAAACGAAAACTTGAATTTAGAGCATTTCGACTGAATTAAAGTTTATTTTGATCAACAAGAGCTTTCAAATGAGTACACGCTGAGGTCTGTACGACGACTTTGATTTTTTACTTTTGGGTAGGGGTCACTGTTATGGAGGCACGGGGGGATAAACTAAAACTCAAAGGAGGGGGACCAAATTTGGTCAGCATATTCTTTGTGTAAAGAAGCACCCGTTTTGGATGGGCAGATGGCACGGACAAAAAGTTGTTTTTGGGGGACACCCTACTGCACAGTGTGGGTACCCATTGTGGCTAGTGTGAGACATGAAAGAACCGATGGCGGCGAGGGCACCCGTTCAGTTTTTCATGGGCTTGTGCTGGATATCGTTGATTGTTATTTCAATTATTTCCGGGGGTAGAATATCAACATTTGCCCTGCCTCCACATAGTTCGTACCTGTTCCGAATACTTCCTCATGAGAAAATGAAACGTTGGTGTCTGCAGGTGCGGTCATCTCGCTTCGATGCAAGCTTACATAGGTCGCGTAGAATTTCAGAGAAATTCATAGAAATATGTCTTCTAAATAACATGCATGTCATTGTTATCAATTGCCTCGTTTTACCGCTTGAATTTTTCGATTTTCGTTTGCTATTTTGCGATGCGATTCTTACCACCTGAAATTTTGTCAGAATTACCAGTCAGTTAACCACCTATGTCAGAAAAATCGTCAGTCGATTAGTTATGATGTGATACCCTTTTTTTCCGAATTGGTATTTCTTATCCAATCCCTTCTAATATGTTAATTACCTTATCTTCTCTGGCATTTCTTATTCGATACTCAACAAACCGCCATATGGTTTGCCCCGACGTAACGATTCTATGCCGCCGCGGCCGCCAGTCTCGCCGATCAGCGCAGCGAAAAGCAAGCTGGATTGTTAGACTATCCCGCAGTACACAACGGCATTGCGGAGCATCTCAGTTATTAGGCGGCTGCATTCCCGCTTTGGGATGAGCCATTTCTGGTCGTCTTTTCACTACTTGTGTTTACATGGCAAAGCAGATGACATTTGCTAACAAAAGCTGTCCATCCTTTGATCATTATGAATGCAAAGATGCCGCAATAGCTGGGCTTTGAATTGTGGCCTGATTATTAATTGACATGTTTCTTAATTTATAATCTCAAGTCGACAAATGCGACTTGTTGAGAACTTACGATTGACGCCTTATGTATCTCGACATGGTAGTTGGTTTAGAAGACAGCCAAAAGGGACAGCAATTGCACCCAGTCAATGGCGTTTGGCTGAGACGTCAATCAAAGGGGTGGGGATTAACCCGCGCCGTGCCGGGGGATGGGGGGGGGGGGCGTTTAGACGCCCCTCCCCCTTAAGGTTTTCAAGAATAGCGGGAAAACGGCGGCGTACAGCGCTGCTAAACTTGGCATAGCTGTTTGGGCATCAAATTACCCACAGTATGTGTAATTCTTGACCTCGTGTCATTTCAGGTCAGGTCACTAGGCCAGGTCACGTCACCCACCTAAAAAAGAGGCCCCTGGACATTTTTTTGGGGCCCCTCGGTGGGCTCAATGGGCCCCTGAACATGCCCAAGAGGCCCCCTGGGCTGGCTTCGAAAGCCCTTCAGTGTCTCTGAGGGCCCCTGACATGCACCAGCGTGACCATTGCCTGGTTTGAGGGCTCCTCTGTGACTTTTTGAAAGCCATTTTGAAAGCTAATGCAAATGGTATCTGGGCCAATCTCGGCGGGACCCCCTGTGACCCGTAAGGGGGGGGGGGGGGGTGGTAATTGCCCCCCTTGCCCTCCCTGGCTGCGCCCCTGAGACTGTGTCGATTGAACACATGACTCTGCGAAAGAAATATACCTAGTCAAAACCTAAGCCAATTAAATACACAGTTTTAAATTGTTTGAGGATGAGTAGCTAGGAAATATGGATATGAGGAAAATGTGCCAAACTGAATTAATATTCCCTTGCATCTACTTGGTTTATCACAGTACCTACACGCATATCAAGCAACGTTGATAATCAATATATTGTGAGGCAAATACATATAATTAGCTCTAATATCAATTATATATTGAAATGTAAACATAACTGATTAATGATGAATACAATTTAAAACAAATAAGGCAAACTACCAGAGTAAAAATAGCCTTAACTATAAAAAAACATGAAAACATACCTACAAACTAAATAACCACCAAAGTGCTGATCAGTGCTGTTTCATCCAAACAGCAGCCATTCACCTGCCACTGAATTTATGTTCCAGTTACTTGTGAAAAATATAAAAAATCAACACAACTTTGACGAATATGAGCTTACCGAAAATACTCCGGAGAGTTGTACGAAAAACTGCGGGCTTTATAGACTCTCGCGTCTTCCAATGGCGTCTCGTCGCTCCTCATCCATAGGTATGTGTACTCAACTTCGCTCAGCTCAACTGCACTTCTCTCCCTACCCAGATTCGCCCAAATAATATTAAATTCACCAACTATATGCTCTCTGTCAAAGTTCACAATCTGTGCCAAAACCAAGGCCGTAACTCCGCAATTTGCTGCGTTGTTTATTTTCTACGACCTTCGGCAAACATCAAGGATCTCGAAAAATAATGGAGTAGCTAACCCCATTTTTGGCGTTATCAACTCCATTTCGCGTCGTTAAAAAGTGGCGTTGTTACTCCACATGCGCCGCGTCGTTATCAACCCCTTTTGTGAACCGTTGTTTCGTAGGTAAAGCCATTTTTTTGGAGTAGCTAACCCCATTTTTGAGTAACCAACTCCATTTTTGGAGTAGGTGCGTTTTATGAAACGAGGCCAGGGTCAGCCGAGGTCATCTGAGGTTACCAATACCTTTGTGTCAATACCTCTCGACAGAATGAATATAAAGAAGTGACACTGGCACCAATGTGTTTGTATCGTCGAGACACGTCTCCCAATATGCAGCATGACATACTTGAGTCACCACTTGACCTTGACCTGAGGGCAAATTTCTGTGTTGACCCAAACTAGTCAACACGAAAATTATTATAAGCGCCTGGACGAGACGAACACGATGGCATCAAAATCATTGCCTTATCTTTATTAGGTAAAAAGTTATTTTTGAAGAACTGTTTTGCCAAAAAATAACCCAACATTTTTGACCTTTGATGACCTCTGGAGCCTAAAACTATGGACCTGAGCTAAAATTTGAGAAGATCATGGCTATTTCATATTTTAAGAGATTGCGATTTTTTTCTCTTGTTTGTTCCTAGCTAGCACAGTTTCCGAGATATTTGGGGGTTTCTGGAGCGAAGTCCTAAAACTGTAAAATCTTACCTTTGATGACCTCTGGTAACCGCAATATTGACGTGAGTTGAAATATGACTGAAATAGTTTCAACATCATTTTTTACGAGCTTTCTAATGGTGCTTTCCGTTTTTATGTACGTACCATAGGAACCAAGTTCGATGGGGCGTCGAAATGCCTGAATACCCCGCCCCGGCATGGCGAGGGTGGTGCCAGGCACAGGCACGGCGCGCGGGTTAACTATACCGTAAATGTAACTACACACTGGGCGGGAATATCAATAAATGTTTGAAACACAGCTGTCGAACGTCATAATGGCGAGCTTGTTTGTCCAAGACATTTATCAATGCGTATTACGTCAGCTCGGCTAGCAACACTGGTGTGGTAGATAAGTTAAATATCCTTCATTCTGTCAATCATCAGGAGGGCCCCATATTTATTTCACTCGGTCTTACAATCATTTGAAGTCAGCCCTTGAGCCGGTAGCAGGAGGCGAGATAGGCAGAGATGAGAGTTCTCTGGACCATGTATTAGTGTTGGCTGACCGGCTTGCCTCTGCTTCAGTATGGATGTGACCGGATATCGGGTACCTAGGAGGTCGGTAGGAGGATACCTAGGGGGTAAGTCCCGACACTGCACGTTCCGGGGTATCCGGGAGTGTCGTGTGTGGATGTATCTGTCTGTGTGTCTGCATCGTCGCTAGTGCTGCAACCGGGGAGTTTTGGGGGCCAACATAAGATGGACATTTTCTTTTTGGAAAATTGACATTGCCACACCGCCTACGTTTGTTAGACAGAGACTTACACAATATACTACTAAGTTAAACATTGGTCGCAGTTATTTTCGAACCCAGTCGATGACCAGCCTTTTGCGCCGCGATCCAATACTGAGCCGAACCGAATGTAACCCGACTCTCATCTACTTTGCGCCGCCATTACATTCGGAGCCGGAGCCTGCCTGCCGAGTGACGATGCAGGCGCCGCGCCGGGGATGAAAAATCACCGTCGGCACATTGCACGCATTGGCAATGTAGGCGGTGACGACCCTCCATTTCCCGGCCCGGAAATGGAACGGTTATTGTGGGTCGGAGGCTGAATACCAGGTCGTCATCCGTCAGCGGCCAGCATTACCCGGCGGCTGAATACCAGGTCGTCATCCGTCAGCGGCCAGCATAACCCGGCGGCTGAATACCAGGTCGTCATCCGTCAGCGGCCAGCATAATCCGGCGTGGCTGAATACCAGGTCGTCATCCGTCAGCGGCCAGCATAACCCGGCGGCTGAATACCAGGTCGTCATCCGTCAGCGGCCAGCATAACCCGGCGGGGCTGAATACCAGGTCGTCATCCGTCAGCGGCCAGCATTACCCGGCGGGGCTGAATACCAGGTCGTCATCCGTCAACGGCCAGCATAACCCGGTGGGGCTGAATACCAGGTCGTCATCCGTCAGCGGCCAGCATAACCCGGCGGGGCTGAATACCAGGTCGTCATCCGTCAGCGGCCAGCATAACCCGGCGGCTGAATACCAGGTCGTCATCCGTCAGCGGCCAGCATAAACCGGCGGGGCTGAGTGACGCGGCCCAGCCGAGTTCAGGCGGTGGCTGAGCCAGGGGAGGAGGTTTGAAGGCATCTGGTCGTCTTCGTGCCAGAGGGTTCAGAGGTACGTCGAAACTGGAGCGGGCGTGTATAACTAACGGACAGGATTGGCGTTTATCCACTTTGTAAAATGCTTTATTGAAAGGCCGACTATAACTTTATGGAAAAAAACATATCTTCCTTAAATGTAAACCATAGAGGAGGTTATTGTGAACCCAGCAAGCGACTTTCTATCTTAGCATATTTAAGATTTATGCATCCACACTAACGCATGATAAAAAGCAGAACCTTTCCAAGCATATATGTTTAGATGATACTGATGGCCTTATTTTCACTTTCGTGTTTTCATGTTCGGTAATGCCATAAACTCTCTAAAGCTATGGTCATTAATCAGCTTGAGGTGACATACAGGCGATTAGAGTGCCGCCTGGTGTCGAGTCTTTGAATCACTCAAACTCATTACAGCGGCAAGTGGCCACTATGGTACTTTGTTCCGCTTGGTATTATGCTGAGGCCTCCTAAGTCAAGGTTATAGAGGTTTCCGTGCATCTATGCCTGAAAGAATAGAGTACATTTAGCAAATATCGACAGAAACTGAATGTAGTGTTAACAGAATGGACAAGATAAATTATTACAAAGATTCGCAATTTCGAAGAATATTCTTTGAAGCTAATATTCTTCGCACTTAAAGGGAAATATTGACATTTTCCCACACAAAAATCGAGTTATTGCTTGAAATCGACAGACGAGACCAAAATATAATGCACATTAATCACATTTTGTATATAAACATTTCTACCGAAATATATTTTAAGTTAAAGTTGATAAGCGTTCCACGCTTTTAACGACCGGTACTCTCAAGTACTTGGTAACGAATTTCGGTCGCTACCAAAATCCGGTATTGCTTTTTGACGAAATGGTATGGAAAATATGTCGTACATTCTGTCTATTATGATTATGTGCCCTACTATTCTTAACAATCAACAAACATTGAATACAAAGGTATCAAAATTAGTAGTTAACTTATGCACCCAACGACGGCCTAGTTAGTGGTTCCGACCATCATTTTTTTAAAAACAATTGCCACAATGGTTCATTTATTTTCAACATTAGAAGTTTTGTCTCTGGCTGTATATAATACAATGTTTTAGCTTATCAATATTTTTCTTATACTCCAAAACAATCAACAAACAATCGAAAAAGTGGCAATGAAATCGGAAGTTCATTTATGCACCCAACGGCGACCTATTTAGTGTCGGCGATTTGTTTCAGGAACATTGTCACAAGTACTTTCAAAGGAAAAAAAGTGCCAGATATGTCACGCCAGATATAGAGAAGGTCAAGGATCATACCGTTTGTCACCATATATATGTACATATATTTACATTTACCAAATTTGAATTATCGAAATATAAAAAGTTGTTATTTCACCTTTAGATTGAGACGCGATCAATTTGATACCATGTCCTAAGATAATGCAGAATAATAAATCAAAAGGTCAATATTTCCCTTTAATTTTTCATTGCATAAAGTTTTATATCTCTGTCATTGAGGAGTGTCTTGAATAGTTTGAGGAGGCCTTTCAAATCGGTTGTATTGATCAGGAATTTCAGGAACTGTCCGGGGCCGGGTATGAGATATGAAGTATGACTGGTGGGAGCTGACAGCAGTGGTAGTTCGGGTTTCCGGTTCACAGTGCTGGCCATCGACTCGATTATCAGCGATGTGGCTAGTTCGTCATAGAGTGGCGTGCGATTTGTCAATGATAGTTTGCACAGCGGTGATTTGAGGGCGGTAAAATTGCTTTGATCGGACAATATTTTTTTAACTAGTCATTCACAAATAATTTGTCGTGAACTCCGTTCACACGACTCCGTGGTCACATACACGCCTAATATTCTTATAATTCCAATCATCTTACAGTAATTTTCCGTAAAATATTATCGCAACCTTCCATTGCATACATGTGCTTTGAACGAGATTGTTAGAGATCACCATTCACTGAAAGTATACGGAATTGCTAAACGAAATATCCTATTCGCCGACCAATCGAACAATGCGCTCCAACATTACTGATGACATTATGTAATATATAGCTAGACATAAAATGGAAGCAGGGCTATAGACCAATTTCCTGCGGGGCTTTTCCGCAGCCCAATTTGCAGTGCTATCAACGTCACATTTGCCGCAATGTTCTGCGACTGTCGGCGAGCGTCGTGACTGAGAGATTGCCGGATAAAGTGGCGACGATGACCGGCTGAATGCATGTGACCTCACCCAAACGACAACGTCCAATCGGCGGCCCTGGAAATAGAGTCGCCACCAAGATTTACGCGGACGGCACCAATGCCAGCGATAAATGGGGCGATAGCTCACGATAGGTTAAGACATGTTCTGCAATTGTTCAGCCGAGTTGAGTCGCACTGGATCGCTTCCACTGAAAGGCGAATGTTGATGTTTGAACATATAAATATCAACATAACATAACATATAACATAACATATAACATAACATATAACATAACATATAACATAACATATAACATAACATATAACATAACATATAACATAACATATAACATAACATATAACATAACATATAACATAACATATAACATAACATATAACATAACATATAACATAACATATAACATAACATATAACATAACATATAACATAACATATAACATAACATATAACATAACATATAACATAACATATAACATAACATATAACATAACATATAACATAACATATAACATAACATATAACATAACATATAACATAACATATAACATAACATATAACATAACATATAACATAACATATAACATAACATATAACATAACATATAACATAACATATAACATAACATATAACATAACACATACCATAACATATAACATAACATATAACATAACATATAACATAACATATAACATAACATATAACATAACATATAACATAACATATAACATAACATATAACATAACATATAACATAACATATAACATAACATATAACATAACATATAACATAACATATAACATAACATATAACATAACATATAACATAACATATAACATAACATATAACATAACATATAACATAACATATAACATAACATATAACATAACATATAACATAACATATAACATAACATATAACATAACATATAACATAACATATAACATAACATATAACATAACATATAACATAACATATAACATAACATATAACATAACATATAACATAACATATAACATAACATATAACATAACATATAACATAACATATAACATAACATATAACATAACATATAACATAACATATAACATAACATATAACATAACATATAACATAACATATAACATAACATATAACATAACATATAACATAACATATAACATAACATATAACAAAACATATAACATAACATATAACATAACATATAACATAACATATAACATAACATATAACATAACATATAACATAACATATAACATAACATTTAACATAACATATAACATACCATATAACATAACATATAACATAACATATAACATAACATAACATAACATATGACATAACATAACATAACATATAACATAACACATAACATAACATATAACATAACATATAACATAACATATAACATAACATATAACATAACATATAACATAACATATAACATAACATATAACATAACATATAACATAACATATAACATAACATATAACATAACATATAACATAACATATAACATAACATATAACATAACATATAACATAACATATAACACAACATATAACATAACATATAACATAACATATAACATAACATATAACATAACATATAACATAACATATAACATAACATATAACATAACATATAACATAACATATAACATAACATATAACATAACATATAACATAACATATAACATAACATATAACATAACATATAACATAACATATAACATAACATTTAACATAACATATAACATAACATATAACATAACATACAACATAACATATAACATAACATATAACATAACATATAATATAACATATAACATAACATATAACATAACATATAACATAACATATAACATAACATATAACATAACATATAACATAACATATAACATAACATATAACATAACATATAACATAACATATAACATAACATATAACATAACATATAACATAACATATAACATAACATATAACATAACATATAACATAACATATAACATAACATATAACATAACATATAACATAACATATAGCATAACATATAACATAACATATAACATAACATATAACATAACATATAACATAACATATAACATAACATATAACATAACATATAACATAACATATAACATAATATATAACATAACATATAACATAACATATAACATAACATATAACATAACATATAACATAACATATAACATAACATATAACATAACATATAACATAACATATAACATAACATATAACATAACATATAACATAACATATAACATAACATATAACATAACATATAACATAACATATAACATAACATATAACATAACATATAACATAACATATAACATAACATATAACATAACATATAACATAACATATAACATCAAATTTGATGTTGGGAAATTGGGTCTGTGACTGACATTTAATTGAAAGCTTTAAACTGATTATCGTTCAGGTAGAACACAATATGTTCCAAATCAAATGGAAATAATCGAGTTAATTTATTTCTTGGTTTGAAAGAATGTCCCGATATTTGATGATATTATCTTCTGTCTTTCATACCGCGCCAGGCGCGATATAATCTGTATTGTGCGTTTGAGAAGTACACAATCACTTGTACAAAGTTCTTAAAAGTTCTACGAAGTTCAATTACGCTAGTATTTCTTCGCACCACATCCTGCGTTCTATGCTCCGATGGAGTGTGCATTTTGTGAGCAAGGATGGGAGAAATGCGCGCATAGACAAGGTTGTGTAAATTACTTGTGAGCATCTTTTAGAATAGCAGCTGTTTTTTAACATAGGATAAGTATGCAAATATACACAAAACAATCAATGCGACATCACTCGAGTAATAATCTCAAAATATTTTCAGGTTCAGGTTTATAGGAAACAGGTGGAGAGCAGGAGTAGAGCTTTGTCAGCGCTTATCTTATCCCCATATTTCACTAAGACACAATGTTTAGTTTAATTTAGTTTATGCAATGTATCATCAACGGGCAAAAGTGGCCCAATTACAGACGAAGTCACTAGGTAAAAACAGACAAGAAACAAACGAATGGACAAACTTAAAACAGCATCACATTTCGGTCATCATACTTGTCGCGCACATACAGGGTCTTTCTTTAGAAGTGTATGTTTTAATTTGCTCATTTAGGGCATGTACAATGTACAATGGGTTATTATAGGTAAAGTTGGCATCACCTGGTCGAGTGCAACTGGACATTTTGGGATTTGGTCATTTTAAACGTCGTCTGTCGCATGCGAACATGCTTTTGAAAACTTTCCTATCGAATGTCAAACTCGACTTTGCATGATTTCAAGGCAAAAATCGTCGGGAAGGATGTGCCCAAGATAGGTACATTCCCACGTTAATTATGAGCTAGTGGCACGTGCATAACGTATTTGTATTCTGGTAAGAACATTTTGCGGCAAAATCAGCAATCGCAAAGCAGCATCCAGACAATCCAGCTATTGCAATGTCTCCGTTCTCTCCTCGCAGAGCTCAGCGTAAACAGCGATCGGATCATCAGTCGCCTCACTGCCCATCCCTGGCCCGCCAAGAGTCTCGACCTCTCTCCCTTGAACTACTGGTTCTGGGACGTCGCTATGGCCGACCTACGGAAGACACCACCAGCATCACTGAGGGACCTGAACCTGACTCCTTGCTGAGTCAGTCGAGGAGGAAGTGAGCAGAGCTGACCCATGGGCGTCGCCGGCGGGGGGCAGTTAAAAATCAAGGGGGAGGAGGACGACCCCCCTCAAGAAAGCAGACTTGCTTGATTTTTTTTGCTGAATTCGTTCCAAAAGGATATGAAGCTTAATGTATTCTTAGCTCAAATTATATGTCATTTTTAACCATATATCGTTCAGTCCTTTCTTTGCACTTAAAGATGTAGGTACTTAATTACTTTGTGAAAATAAAATTACGATATGGCAGCTAAAAGTTGGTACACAAGATTGACTTCTGCTATGATTGAATGTCAAGTTATGTATGTTATATCATGTCAAGTTCATCCATTCATTTACCATTCATTCCAAGGACTTAGATACAATTCAGCCAAGGCAGCGAATAGCGTGACGTCATGGGTACATCTATCAATATGCTGTGTTCAAACAGCAATGAGTTTTATACTTAAGTCCCTTTGAGCCGCTGAAATGTATATTAATGAGTACTATAGGAGCATGCTTGGTATAATTTAAATGGTTGAATAACTCTCTACAATCCATGCTAAGTAAGTTTTTGGAAATATATCATAGAAGGGGTAGCTACTAGCTTGCTGGGCGATAGCGAAGAAGATTCGCGAAAATAAGTGTCCACGAACACTCGTTAAAATAAGTTTCCCCTCCAGGGGCACTTATTTATATTATATCACAGGGGGCCAAGGAGCCATGGATATGCCAAGGGGGTCAAGGAGCCACCCCCTCCCCCAAAGGTCCTGAAACCGTGATCCTCACCCCAAAAACGCGGCCGGACGTACAGCGGTGGATGGCTGACACGCCCCCCCCCCGCCCGCTGACGCTCTACGCCCCCCCCCCCCCCGCCCGCTGAACAACTGCTCGCTAACGGCCTGCTTCCCACTGGCAGATCCAGGGGAGGGGGGTAAGGGGAAAATGCCCCCTCACAGGAACATGGGGGAGGGGGCATTCAATACAAGTATGCTCCCCGCACGTTCCTGCATTGGCTGTAAGAAGTGCTAACCCGCGCCCCGCTGGGGTACAGAATCTGCCCCCTCCAGGATGTTTTCAATAACTTGAAAACTAGTATATATATCGACGTGAAACTTAAGTACCATGCTGCATCAATTCTACGTCTTCTCACAAAATTTAAATACAATTTGTGAAGCACTTTGGGTGATAATGACGTTTTAGTGACGTCATGTCATGTCATTTTTCGTGTAAAAACGATAAATGTTTGACAAATCGTAGAAGATCGAGTGTTGAAGAAAATTGCAAACACATTTGAAAATCACAAACAAATTATTTTCTTCAAAATGGCTATCTTAAATTTGCGAAATTTTGAGGTTTTTACGCCCAAAATTCAAAAAGTGATTTTTCGGGGGGAAAAATACGCAAAATCAACATTTTCAATTATATTTTTTTTTAAAATAATTATATTAGACAACCAAGTATGGACGATATCCAAATCAGATTTCAAAGCAATATCTTTATTTTTAACTGACTTATGGCTCCCTACGTATAAGTAACTCGACGTCATTTTTTAATTTGCTTGTTTTGGCTTTTAGTGACCAAATACAGACAAATACATGCCATCTCTGTATTTCTGAGACAAAACTGGTCTAGAAACATGCCTTTGTATTCAGAATAATCAATTTAAAATGTTTTCCTTATGTGACCTAACCTTGCAAGACCTGAGGGCCAGTATGTGTGTTCAGGTTGTGACAATGGCTGCTACTATCGAAGTGTACGTGTAAATAACCCATAAAACATGTGTCGCATGGCTTTCGTAAACTTCTTGCCAATAGTGACCTTTTGTGACCTGACCTTGACCTTGACCTTTGCTTACAATTTCCCTTTCGCTTATGTGGGAAATTCATTATACCTTTGAGAGTACTTTGTGTGAGAATAGTCGCAATTTAAGGCTTTGGATGTAAAGTATGGCCCATTAACTCAAATACCTCGATGTTGACCCTTGGCGTGCTGTGACCTGACATGTGACCTTATTTTTACAATTTAGCGTATGTTTTAGATGCGTCTCATTGAGAGTCTTCGATTGCCGCCTTGCGCCTCTCATTACGGCTATTGGATCGGAAGATAACGAGGGGCGTGTTCGGCTGAATACTCCAGCGGTGCGCGGGATAATTAGGAAAAAAACTCCCTCCCCTTCGGTTAACGACGGATTTGCGCTGAGGACCCGACACCACACCCTTGTAAAGTTGTTTTTCGCGCTGACGACACGACATCACCCCCCCCCCCCCCCCCCACTCAACGACACTTCGCGCTGACGACCCGGCGCTACCGCCCTCCGGTCACCGGTCAACAACTTTTCGCAGATGAAGCTGAGCGTAATTTTTGCCCCCCCTCCAAAAAAAAACTCTCACCCTAGATCCGCCAGTGCTGCAGTGCTGATCCGCCAGTGCTGCAGTGTGCACCTGCAGGGGGCTCCCTTCGAGTCTCAGCTGGCTAAGCTGAGGAAGCAGTTCGTTGGAAATGAGTAAACAACCACCGACAATGAACGTTCACGAGTACAATGACAAAATGCAGTCCTCATGTGTATAAAATGCCTTTAACAAAGACGATATTGGCGCGCTTTCACAAACACACAAATTATCACTGCCAAACCCGACGAAATCGAGTTTGACATTGGATAGCAATGTTTCGAAAAGCATGTTCGCATGCGACAGACGTTTAAAATGACCAAATCCCAAAATGTCCAGTTGTACTCGACCAGATGATACCAATTTGACATATAATAATCCATTGTACATGCCCTAAATGAGCAAATTAAAAAGTGCACTTCTAGAGAAAGGCCCTGTATGTGATCACATGTTTCTTAAAATGCAAAGCGCTGTGATTCCGAACGTCGATGTCACTGTTGCGCTCCAGAAAGGTGTTGCAAAGTTTCGGTATGCGACAAAACCAGCTGTTTCTAACCGTGTAACCTAACCGACACGAGCATGCGATACATGGAAGAGCATCTTACTCCGGAGCACGGGAGATGGGGCAGTCAAGGGGAACTTTTCCAACAGAAAGGATGAGTCGAGTGCATGACAGTGAGCATCGCGGATAAACATAACGTGCTGTTCATGCCGTGCCGCTGGTGATTTCATTCGAAAGTGTGCCAACAGAGCACCATACACAAAGTACATGCCTGTTTCGCGTCATCTTCTACACAGCCATGTCAGAAACTTATGTTGTACGCGCTATATGTACTCGTTTTATATGGACCTCTGCGGCTCCACCCACTCCAGCAAACTCTAAGATAGAGCGAACGTTTTCGCAGTATGCGGCCAGCACAGCCTTTATGTTACATTGACGCAGTGATCTGCCATGCTTACCGGTTTGGAATGCCCTCATCAACATACCCAATGCTCTGTTAGCTTTAAGGCGGTCGCACACTGCGCATTCGGCGCCCGATATCACTGCGAAATTCCGCCTCGGAAAATCGCGGCGATACCGCGGAATATCGTCTTTGTTTCGGCGGATTTGGTGCTGTCTGCTCGCGAGATTCCGCCCCACCGACCTACAGCATGTTGCAACCTGTGCCTACAGCCTGTCCCAAGGTAACTTAATGATGGCCATTTTTCGACGAAGATGTAAGTTTAGAACCACGAAACTTATACATAATAAATTGCACAGCGGCAAGTGTATGCTGTGCAAAATTTGTACCTCTATCTTGCATAGATTCGTCACTGTTAGCCTGATCAATTTTGTTGTCCGCGGTTCCGCGGCGTTCAGTTGCGGAAAAAAGCTCGTTCGAATCAGCTTTTTTCAGCCGGTCCGCAGATGGCCGGCCGACGACATTCGTCCGCGATTTTGGATGTTTCGGCGGAAAGTCGCTAAAGATGCGCGGAAAATCACAGCGAAATCGTGACCTCCGCGCGCCGAATGGCCTAGTGTGCGGTCGCCTTTACGAACTGTGATTTGTTTATGGTTTATTGTTTATTGTTTATTGATAAGAACACCAACATGCATCATACCCAATAATAGGTGATTTCCACGTGCTCACTAAACGTAAGCTTTTTGTCCAGGAAGACACCTAAATCACGCGTGACCAGACTTGTCAATGATTCATATTTGTCATGAGTCGATTCACAGTGATTCACGGACCACAATGAATGATTCAATCATGATTCAATCACTCAGCATTACCATAATGAATGATTCAATAATGATTCAATCACTCAACATTACCATAATGAATGATTCAATCATGATTCAATCACTCAACATTACCATAATGAATGATTCAATCTTGATTCAATCACTCAACATTAAAGGGAAGTGTCGACTCCTTTGTCTAAATCCTTTGATTTTGAATGTGCGACTCTAAGATTTTATGAGCGTGTTAGGGAGGTCATGCTCTCCTGTGTGTCAATTTTCATGCACATCAGAATAGTCTGCTGTTTGACCTTAAACATATGACCTGCTCTAACTCCTTTGATTTTTAATGTGAGACTCTAAGATTTTACCAGAATGATCACTAGGTCGTGATCTATCTGTGTACCAATTTTGAAGCCAATCCAAATAGTCCGCGAATGTATTTCCGAATGTGAATGTGAATGTGAGCCAGTTGGACACGCGTGTTGTTTATTTTGATTATAAAATGATATTTATAATATTTATTATAATTGCAAATTCCAAGTTCCAAAAGCATTAATGACTTTACGTTTCACTTTTTTAAGCGAATAGAACATTTATTTTGATTTTGCATTAGGTTTTTTTATTTATAAAGCATGATGTGGAATAAAGAGGCGCCTATGCGACAGTGATATTTGGGACATGCGGAGGTCATGCAAATGTTTGTTTATGATTTAGTTTTTTATATGGTATAGCCTAGAAATTAGGAAAAGGTGGGTACCTTTTGATAATTTTTTCGTGTGAAAAAGGTGTGCGTGTACTGTGTGGTTTATGTACCAAAGTATGAATTAGTTACCTTTTCTAAGTATTTAGGTACCTACCCCTAACCCTTCTAGTTCCAAGGTATTCACCTAGTTAGGGCTGATTTAACAGTGGCTTTGTGCCCGCTGGAGTTGGACACAAAGCCTCGCTTTCTTTACGCATATATGAATTACAGGCTACAGCTCAGGACACGAGCTCATATAATTGGCCATTAAGTGCCTGGTTTGTCCACAGGGCACAGATGAATGCTGGGCCGCTGGCATATTTTGTGGACAGTTTATGCTGTTCGACCAAAAAAGAATGATTCTTTGAACAATGAATGATTCAATCAGCCTATTTTCTCTGTATGAATGATTGAATCAGTGACTCACAACAGGTTTACGCATGAGGTGAATCGATTCATGAGTCATTCATTTGAAATAAGAATGATTCAATCAAAAGTAGTCGATTCACATTGAATGATTGACAAGTCTGCGCGTGACACTGACTCTTTCCAGCTGTTCCCCTCCCATGGTATATATGCTTATAGTCAGGGCTCGTCGTAAAGTTATGGTCAGCACTTTACACTTTGACGGATTCAGTTTGAGCTGCCAACGCGTAGGCTAATGGCACAGATTGTCCAACTGCTGCTGTAAAAAATCAGCATCAGCAGTAGAGTCTACCTTGCAATACAGGTTTACGTCATCAGCGAACATCAGCATCATCATCATCATCATTAACCCGTTTTTTGCGCAAACACACCAAAGAAAACATGTCAAAGTGCGGGAGAATTGGACACAAGCACATATGCGCTTCAGTCGTGGTACCAACTCTCTCTCGAGAAAAATGTATTAAATCGCTACAACCGCCGCCGCAGTGTGGGAGATCGCGAGCACTTATCAAGTTGCGTGGTCAGCCCCAGGTCGATCACGCAGTCGGCCTGTACGCACTCCGGTAGGTCGTTTATGAAGCAGGCGAACAGTAGTGGTGACAGAAGTCCACCTTCTGGCGCGCCTGACGGTACCGGTGCCCACTTTGAACATTTGCCCTTCACAACAACCCGCTGTTCTCTGTCAGATTGGTAAGATTTACACTATGAGAATGCTTTGTCTGACAGATGATAAGACTTTTTAAGCTTATGAAGAAGTAGTTTGTGATTTACGCTTTGAAAGGCCGTCTCTATAAACTCCATCTGTTTGAGATCCAGCGGATATGTTGCTCCAGGTAGTGTGTACCATCGTCAGCAGATTCGATGGGCAGGAGCGGCCAGCCATAAACCCATGCTGCTTTTCTGAAAGGGCCACTGGCGGATCCAGAGGGGGGGGGGGGCATGAGGGGCAAATGCCCCCCCTCCCCCCACGGGAATCTGTCGGGGGAGCATTCAATACAAGTATGCCCCCCCCCCCGCGCGATCCCTACACTAAACGTGGAAAACAATCTTAGGAGAAACACATCTTAGGAGAAAACGTCATGAAAACGGAAGTTTTGTTTTCTCGAGTGATTGAATTTGAAGTTCGTATGTATGCCTTTCTTTCAATGATAGACAGAACAGCGCACCTGATGCAATTCAAGCATACCCGGTGACACTTAACCTGCGCCCAGCTGGGGGGGGGGGGGGGGGGGGGGGCAGAATCTGCTCTCTTCCCGGATTTTCTCAATAACTTGAAAACTATAATGGATATCAACGTGAAACTTTGAGCATTTATGCTGCATTTATTCTACGTTTTTCATCAAATTTCAATGAAATGGATGTAGTATTTTGGGAGATAATGACGCTTTAACCTATTTGTAACAGGCTCCTGGCTACCCCTATTTGTAACAGGGGGCGGGGCGGATTCCGCCCCCCCCCGAAAATCTCGAGATTTACCCTTCCGATTTTCAAAAATCAAACGGCATATTATTCCCCCTAACACGATCTACATTTCTAAAAAATAAAATAAAACCGCCATTTTTGATAGGGGGCAACAGGGGGGCAAAAACTACACATTTTTTAGGTATTTGTGATCCAACACAGCTGTCATGCTTATCAACCGATTTTAACACCACCAATGGGGATCGATAGAGAATGAATTGGCAATTAATATGTGGCGGTGACTTTGTAAAATTCAAAAATCATAGGCGTGTGCAGGTCACTCAATATGGGGGTGAAGTAAATGCGTAATAAAACAATTTTTTATGTTATTTTTTTGATAAATGAAATGGTGTATTATTGTTACATTAGACAAAACAGTTATTAAACATATGTTTTGCCATAGGCGGTACCAGGTTAGTGAAAAAGGGAGGTCAAATAGGACACAAATAGTAACCGCAGGCAAGTTGCCACCCAGCACTATAAATAAGTTACTAATCGTGGATAGTTCCTTTTTGCATGTTGCACTTCATCATAGGCGTATCCAGCATCCAAACTGGGGAGGCGCAAGACCTTTTTATAGGTTTAGTATCCGCTAGTATGATACTAACTAGTCAACAGTGATTATTTCACCTACAACTTCAATTCACATTGATTACCCCCATTTTTACCCTCCCTGGACTCGCCTATTATCTTATAATCGTTCGTAGAGTACCCTGTTGTGCATGTTTTATCTGAAAACTGCAGTATGTTATGCCATTGTAGGCCCATGCATCTTAGTTTCCTAGCAATAATATGATCCCCTTTCTTCCATTCCTGATTGCGCCTCTGCAGAAAAATGACTTAATGTCCTCTCCTGGCTTCATATGTGCGTATATCAATATAAACTAACCGTATATTGCGCCGTAATCGCGTGCATATCGTCATCACCATGCCAGTCACACCCTTTTCATGTGCCTGAACACGCCCCTGCAGCTCTATATGTAATAAATTATGCAAATAATGGAAGAAGAAGCTATCTTGTACATCTTGATAGCTATAAATTCCCCTTACATCACTCTATTGGCTTCCCGCCAAGCATTGAATACTTCCTGGAAACCTCCCCTTGTCAAGCCCCTTAAACCGCCTCTGCCATGCACTTTGTTATGATATTTCATTAACATCAACTAATTTGCACTTGTTTCAATCACCGTAACTCGATGTAACTCCTTCATACTTAAGGCAGTTAGGAAGAAACCATGAAGATCGCATTTCCGTATTTTCGCCAAACGTCGCCGCAGAACCCTACCACAAACGTGCCCTGGAACCGCCTCTGTTCAGGTTAAGAACTCAAAACTTTGACTCCTATGTGGAAATCTATTTTAGGAAAAGTCCCAAAATTTCATGGGTCTGGTCTTAGCCGTTCGGGAGAAATCTGCGAAAAACATGAGGGGGGGGGGGCGGAATCTGCCCCCCTGTTACAAATAGGGTTAATGTCAATTTTGTTTTCAGAACAGCTGTCAAATGAATGATACTTATATAAACAAACAAACAAACAAACGAGAAGAGTTAGCGATGCGAAGAAAGAAGAAGATAAAAAACACATTAGAAACAGCATCCTATCAAGTGACATGTAACAAACTGAAGATGATGTCATCTCTTGCCATTTTTGGTGGAAAAACGATAAATGTTGGAAAAATCGTAGAAAATAGAGTTGTAAAGGAAATTGCAAATACAGATGTCATAAGAAAGGAAATGACATTCTTTTCTTAAAAATGGCTATCTTGGATTTTCAAAATTTTGGGTTTTTGAGCCCCAGATATATAAATATTTGTTTTTGAATTTGAAAAGTGTATTTCTTAAGCTCGAATACCAAAACAAGGTGACCGGCCAAAATCCGCGGAGAAAAAAATGGGGTACTTTTTTTTGCCACAAAAAAATGCCCCCCACACGGAGAGAGGCTGGATCCGCCAGTGGATAGGGCCGGTTTAACATGTTGAAACAAGACGGCGAAAACGACGGGTTCCAGCACATTGCTGAGCAGCGGCAGTAACGACACAGAGCGGTAGTTGAATGGCGAGCTTTTTGTACCCTTCTTGTGCATCGGCACTAGCGGTGCCAGTTTCAGAAAATATTTGTCCAATGTCCGACCGATGTCCAAGACCATGGTCAGCTGTCCGTCCGAAACTGTCCGAAAATCATTGTTTGTCCTAAATTTGTCAGAAAGCAGAACAAGGGTTTGACATAGAAATGTGCCACACTTTCCATTTTTATGGATTTGTATGGTTTGATATGGACCTGTGGCACACTTTCTTTTTTAATAAAAAGTAACGAAGTGATTTTCGCGGCAAGCCATTCTTGGGCATTGGATGTCCGAAAATGTCCAAAGAAATGTGCTACAGAGTGTCATGTCTACAGAGTGTCATGACCGGCACTGTCAACTCGTCAGCGCATTATCGGTTAACACGGGCTCTTATGGTATCCGGACCACGCGCTTTGCCAGGGCTTATGCCTCTAAGTATGGACCTAACATTCTCACCAATGCCTAGTATAGCTTACTGCCAGGAAACTATAGCAGATATGGTTCCCCGAAGCTAACGTCCAGCAATGCATTTAGAGATAAAGAAAACCCTGCAGCTGACATACCGACTTTGAAAAACAAACTAATATTTTCTTGTCACATAATGCCGTCAATGTCAGGCTAAGTTTCTGGGTCACTATTATATATAACGTCATGCTTCTTTGATAGTATACTTTATTTTCTACCATCACCATTATATTTTAGCTATAACTATAGAAGAAACCAACTCTCTGCTAATGTATCGTGAGACACGAACGGGTTTGAAAATAATGTAATATTATGTTTACCACATAGAGTAATGTAAACCGTTTACAATTGGTTTATATTCTTGTCCCAGAATCGCCAATCCTAGTTCGATATATAGGATTTAGTGTCTGTGTGTATGTGTAGTTATATTTTTTCGGGCTAACCTGTATCGGTAAGAGTTGTTGCATTATATTTTTTCTCTCTGAAAATCACAGCTTTGCGAATTGTGCTGATGTTGTCTTCTCCAAATTGCGCATAGCGCAATGCCGGACTTTCTGTCCTTCCCTCATAAAAAACGAATTGTCTGTCCGTATATATTAATGTATGTCATGTATTTGCATATGCAGTAAGTTTGTATCACTTACATATGTATGCTTGTGTAGTTATGTTTTCCGGGCCAGTGTCGAACCGGTAAGAGCTGTAGCAATGAAATTCTCGCGAAAGCTCAGATAGAAACTTAGCAAAAGGAATCTTGCAAACTTATGACTGGACTGAATTTAGAGCAAGTGGAATGTCTGTCGCGCTAATTATATTGACTTGCTCCTGCAACGAAAGTGTGCGCATACTTTTATCTGAATGATGATCTAACCTTTAACCCGCGCGGCGCTGGTTAAAGGTTAGATCCAGACGAACGCGCGGCGCTGGGGGGGGTAAATTTTACCCCCCCCTCGTATCTTCCGAACCAATAACCGCAGCGAGACGCGCAATACGGCGATCGCAAGCTCTCAACGAGAAACATCGAATGCATACTCGAAATTCTTAAAATAAGGTCACATGTCAGGTCATGGTCAGGTCAAATGTCAAAATGTAAGTATTTAAGTTTTTGGGCTATACTTTCCATCCAAAGCCTTATATTGCAACTATTATCTCACAAAGTGCTCCAGAATGCATAATGCATTTCCCGCATAAGTAAAAGTGAAATTATAAGCAAAGGTCAAGGTCAAGGTCAGGTCACAAAAGGTCACAGGTCTACGAAAGCCATGCGACACATGTTGTATGGGCTATTTTACACGTATAATTCGATAGAAGCAGCCATTTTCACAGCCTGACCCCATATAATGGCCCTCAGGTCAAGGTCAGGTCACAATAAGGACAACATTTGAATTTTTAAAATCTAAATAACCATTGCATGTTTCTAGACCAGTTTTGTCTTAGAAATACAGTAGTGGCATTCATTTGTCTGTATCTGGTCAGTAAAAGCCAGAAAACGCAATTAAAAAAATGACGTCATGAGTTGCTTATACTTAGAGAGCTATAAGTCAGTCAAAAATAAAGATATTGCTTTCAAATTTGGGTTGAGCATCGTTGATACTCGGTTCTCTAATATATCTTCCGTTTTTTTTTAAATCTTCAAAAAAAACTTTTGTGAAAATTCTTCCCAATTTTTTTTCTTCATTTTTCGGGTCAAAAACCCAAAATTTTGAAAATCCGAGATAGCCATTTTAAAGGCAATGTTATTTAATTTTTTTTGACGCCTTTTATTTGCGATTTGCATCAACATGCTATTTTCTACAATTTTTCAAACATTTAACATTTTTCACCAAAAATGACATGGCATGACGTCACTAAAACGCCATTATCTGGCAAAAAATTGACGATTAAAAAAAAGGCAGAAGACGTAGAATTGATGCACCATAAGCTACCGTAAGTTTCAATTTGATATCTGTCATAGTTGTTAAGTTATTGAGAAAATCCGGGAGGGGGGCTAAAATTTACCCCCCCCCCCCCCCAGCGCCTCGCGGGTTAATTGAACATTCCTGTCAAGACTGTTACTCTCGACTTTAAAAATAAATCTTGGACACAAGTCTCCGTTTTTAATGATCCAATTTATTTATTTTTATTTTATTTTGTTAAACTGTATCACCAACGGGGTGAACCCAATGACAGGCGAAGTCAAATAGTTAAAAACGTAAACACACACACACACACACACACACACACACACACACACACACACACACACACACACACACACACACACACACACACACACACACACAAATACAGCTACAAAAGTAGAAATAAAAGACACCATAAAAATATTAAAAAGGCGTTACATGTCACGCAGAACATTATGCACTCCACACTGCTTCCTGACATACTTCAGCACCTGCCGCTTGAAGGAGCCATGGCCATCATCAAAGATGTCGGCCGGGACAGTCTCATCTATAAGGAAGGCGTTCGTGACCATTGGCAAGTGAGTGAACATTCCATTCTGCACGATGGTGACACGACAGTGAGGAACATTAAGTAGGTTTTGTTGGCAGGTTTTGTTTTAAGCAGGTTGATCGGGCGACCACGTGAAGAGAGAAGCTTTCGAGCAGACGCGGTGTGTCCAGTTTGCTGCATGGAACGTTTTTGAGAAATAGGAGATCATGCTGAACTCGCCTTGCGGCTAGAGTGAGGATTTTGAAGTGGTGACAGAGGTCACGATATGAGAGAGAAGGAGCATATCCGGACTGGGTGTTGTGGAAAAGCCACATAAAAAATTTGTGCTGCACCCGATCGACCCGTTGTGTATGGGAGTCGGCCGCACCGGCCCAGATCACAGTTGAAAACTCGAGAATAGATCGCACGTTATAAAAATAGGCAGCTACAATAGCTGTGCGATTGAAGTTTGAACCGTGGTTCGAGCCAGATTGAAAAGAGCGGATGAGGAGACCCAAGGATCGATTTGCTCGTTTGACGATGCTGTCCACGTGCGCAGCAAAAGTAAGTTTTCGATCCAATGTCACACCCAGGTCACGTATCTCCTCAACATGATCAAGTTTAAACTTGGAGCTGCCTATATAGTAGCTGGTCTGGACTGGTGCGCGCCTGAGGGTGGTCGTGAACGCTTTGCATTTGGATGAATTTAAGTTTAGTCCCCATCTGACAGACCAGGCTGAGAGACGACAGAGATCATCCTGCAGCAGTCGCCCGTCAGACGGGGTGCTAATTTTGCGATAAATTTTTACGTCATCGGCATACATGAGACAATCTGAGTCGAGGGATCGTGGTAGATCGTTAATGAAGAGCGAGAAAATTAGAGGTGCCAAAATCGATCCCTCTGGAACTCCGGAGATAACAGGTTTTCAATCGGATGTTTCTCTGTTCACGATGACCCTCTGGCGCCTATCGGACAGGTACGAGACGAACCATTTTAGAGCGTTTTCACAAAGGTTGTATGAATGTTCGAGCTTGTGGATGATAAGCGCGTGATTAACACTTTGAAATGCAGCCGAGTAGTCAGTGTAGATGGCGTCCGTCTGATACCCGTCCGATATGGCCTCCCACGCGGTTTTTAAAAACAAGGCTAAGTTCGTGGCGCAAGATCGCTTCGGAACAAAGCCATGCTGCTCCACACAAATAGCAGATGAGACATGACAATACAGTTGGTCGTACACCACACGCTCTAGAATCTTCCCGAAGAGGCTGAGCAGAGAATCCGAACGATTATTTTTAGGCAGATTTGTGTCGCCTTCTTTGAAAATCGGAATAATGTTTGCCTGCTTCCATATCTCCGGGAAGACTCCAGCTGCGACAGACATCCTACATACCTTGGTGAGCGGTACCACCAACTCCTTCGCACAATCTACAATAACGCGCGCAGTGATATTATCGGTACCGCATGCCTTGTTCGGCGCTAATGCCCGCAGAGCGCTCCTCACCGCGACATCGGACACATGCAGTTCGCAGAGAACATCTTAGTCGTACGCGGGCACCTCAGGTAGTTGCGCTACAAAAGGGTCCGAAAATTTGGACGCGAAAGCCTCGTTTAAAAGTGTCGCACGCTCGGTATCTCCGGTTACATGATTGTTAGCCGCGTCGCGAAGAACAGGAGAAACAGACGATTTTTTGGTGACACATTTCAGAAATGACCAGTAGCGCTTAGGGTTAGTCCGAAAATCGTCTGTGAGCTTGTGTAGGTATTGGGAGTAGCGGTGCGACGAAACAGTTTTGGATTGTCTTCTCTTGTCGGCAAAATCGGCGCGACTGTCGGGGCATGGATTGCGTCGCATGCGACGAAGCGCTGCCTCCTTCAGGCGCAGGGCCGAGCGGACCCCCCGATCGAACCATGGCGGCCGCTTGCGTCGCAGTTCCACCGTAGGGATGTGGTCGGCTATGGCGGAGTTCAGCAGGTCGTAGAAATCGTCGACGGCCTCGTTGACGCCCATGCCGTCCAGGATCCCCCAGTGGATGAGGGACAAGCTCCGCCGCAGGCCCGCGAAGTCGGCGCGCTTGTAGTCGAGCGCAGTGCGTGTCGTTACCAGTAGAGCACGCACCGCAGGCACGCTGAAGAAGCTGGCGACGAACTCCTTGTGGTCGGAGTCGAACACACTGTCTCGCACGTCGACAGCGGCAGGCATGCGTCGACTGAAGTTGAGGTCTAGGATGTTGTTGCCCCTGGTATGCTCGGACACCCACTGTTTGAGACCGTGAACGTCACAAGAGTTCAAAAAGCTAACGGCACGGGCGTTGGCTCTGGAGGTGTTCGGCACTGCTCCGTTAGGTGTAGTCGTCCACTTCACATCTGGTCAATCCAGCTGAGCTTGCTCATAGCGAATCGCCATCGCATTCGCAGTCTGTGCTGCCTCTCGTTTTTCCCGCTATGAGTGGGCGGATCAGGATGGGTGTTTGTCAGCCGGCCTGGTCTGTCTAGGCGGAAAGAGACTAGACAGTTTGGCAGACGCACCTGTCCCCCCCGCATCACTTGATGACTCTTACCAACGACTGCCCTACGACGCGTGGTCGGTATATATTTACCCTTTCACCACCTGATGGAAGCTACATTCCCTCCTCGCCAGACGCCCGCGTCGCGCGTTACCATGACAACCGGTAAAATAAATGCCGCAAACGCGTGCCCCTACATAGCAACTATAAGGGGGGCAGCCTGAGCAAACACGGTGCTCTGCTGGTCGGCCATTACGGCGTGGAGGCAGCCCGTCAGTATTGATCAGGTAATGGGCCACGCTGCACGACTCAAGTGGTTACCCTGTGTGCTGGGGCTGACGGGTGCGGACTGGCGGTGAGGGAGTCGAGGGTACCTTCAGCGACGCGTGTTGGGGCCTAAGCGATATGGTTGGCGAAGGCTCCGTCTCTGCGCGTGCTGAGAAAGGTGATGCATGTGTGGTGGTTGTCGGTGAGAGCCGGAGCCGAGCATATGTTCACCATTTGCTGTCGGTAAATACCCTGCAAATGTGACTGGTAAATCGATCGGGGTCAACAAATTGCTTTGTAAAAGGGTTCCTCGGGAGCCAAAGATATTCGGCAGTGATTCTTAGTCCATATGCATTTGTTTTACAGCTGAGTTGTTGCATTTAAAAGAAAGTGGAGCTGTTAGGACCCCTTAACAAAAAAGAGCATAAAACCCCTCGCCATCTTTTACCAAAATATTATCGAACTCTTAATGGAGTGGACTCAATCAAACAGAGTTTCATTGCAATTCTTCAACTGCGGAGTTTGGACAAAGGCTTTACTTTCAGTAAGCTATTTCACGCCGCACTTCACATAGGTGTCACGCAGACTGAATCCACTCGTCGTTTGAAGGTGATTAACCACTGTCTTACGCTGCAAACCATGGGTCACACTGGACCAAGAATGAGTAGGTCGCGTCGCGATCCGTTTTCGGGACGCTGTCGTCCGTGAGATCCATCGGTTATAGGTGGCCTGAATCGGGAGCCGGCCTGGTTGCTCCAGCGGGACGCCACTTATTTATGATGACAGAATAATCTGCCCGAATATGTGGCAGCGGTAAATCTTATCAATAAGAAATATGAAAGTCCAGAGAGGCCTGCGGTACGTTCTTCTTCATAACTTTGACGTGATGCATTTAACTGGTATAGTTTGCTTTAGCGAATGGCTTGTCAACGCTTTTGGCAGGTGGATGGCCACATTTCATCAGAACTAACAATATTAAAATTTTATTTGGTTGTAGTTTTCATCGGCTAACCGCATTCATTTCATCTATTCCTAGGTGGTCGAAACCATCCTATCGGGGCAAATTTGTCTTATTGTTTACTTTTGACATAAGTGGATAATTGAGGGATTTGGGGGTGCACGAGCACTCCCTGAGCCCAAAAGTGCACCCCAAAAGCACCACTCAGATTCAAAAGCACCCTCTAATTAGCAGATTACTGCAAACTTAAACGAACAAATTCTGAGCGCTGCTGCACAACTTTGCGCATGATTTCTTATCTCTACAAATACACCACCTGTCACAGTCCTGGCTTTCTGAGCTTTCAGGCCTATACCTTTACCTACACTCAGAAACAAGCGAGACCTCAGTGCGGTCTCCGAGTCTAGAAAAAGGTTTCTACAAAGAGCCACAAGTTTGAAACCCTTTTCGTGGCTTACGAAAAATTATCTTGAGAGCTTTTTAAATGTTAGACCCCTTGGGGGTTTCAAAGACGATCAATAAGGGTCTCGGAACCCTTAACCCTATTTGTAACAGGCTCCTGGCTACCCGTATTTGTAACAGGGGTGGGGAATTCCGCCCCCCCCGGAGATCTCGAGATCTACCCGTCCGATTTTCACAAATCAAACGGAATATTATTCCCCTCAACACGATCTACATTTCTAAAAAATAAAAAATAAAACAATTTAGTAGGGGGGCAACAGGGGGGCAAAAACTAAAAAAATAGAGGTATTTGTGATCCATTACAGCTGTCATGTTTATCAACTGATTTTAATGCAACTAATGGACATCGATAGAGAATTAATTGTAAATTAATATGTGGCAGTGACTTTTGCAAATTCAAAAATAATAGGCGTGTGCAGGTCACTCACTATGGGGTGAAGTAAATGCGTAATAAACCATTTTTGATGTTGTTTTTGATAAATGAAATAGTGCACTATTGTAACATTAGAAAAAACAGTTATAAAACATATGTTTTGCCATAGGCGGTACCAGGTCAGTGAAAAGGGAGGTCAAATAGGGAAAAAATATTAACCGCAGGCAAGTTGCTACCCAGCACTATGAATAAGTTACTGATCGTAGATAGCTCCTTTTTGCATGTTGTACTTCATCATAGGCGTATCCAGGATCCAAACTGGGGAGGCGCAATACCTTTTGATAGGTATAGTATCCGCTATTATGATACTAACCAGTCAACAGTGACTATTTCACCTACAACTTCAATTCATATTGCTTACCCCCGTTTTTACCCTACCTGGACTCGCCTGTTATCTTATAATTGTTCGTAGAATACCTTGCAGTGCTTGTTTCATCCGAAAACTGCAGTATGTTATCTTATGTCATTGTAGGCCCATGCATCTTAGTTTCCTTGCAATAATATGACTCCTTTCTTCCATTCCTGAATGCGCATCTGCAAAACAAAATGACTTAATTCACTCTCCTGGTCTCATATGTGCATATATCATTATAAACTAACCGTCTATTGCGCCGTAATCGCTAGCATATCGTCATGACCATGCCAGTCACCCCCTTTACATGTGCCTGAACACGCCCCTGCAACTCTATATGTAATACATTATGCAAATAATGGAAGCAGAAGCTATCTTTTACATCTTGATAGCCATAAATGCCCCTTACATCGCTCTATTGGCTTCCCGCCAAGCATTGCATACTTCCTGGAACCCCCCATCCCCTTTACAAGCCCCTGAAACCGCCTCTGCCATGCAACTTTTATGATATTACATTAACATCAACTAATTTGCAATTGTTGCAATCACCGTAAACCGATGTAACTCCTTAAATCTTAAGGCAGGTAGGAAGAAATCGTGAAGATTGCATTTCCGTATTATCGTCAAAGGTCGCCGCAGAACCCTCCCAAAAACGTGCCTAGGAACCGCCTCTATTCAGGTTAGGAACGCAACAGACTCCATATGCAGAATTCAATTCTAGGAAAACCCCAAAATTGCATGGGTCTGCTCTTAGCCGTTCGGGAGATATTTGCGAAAAACATGAGGGACCATCAGGTCAGAGTCTGGGAGACGCCGCTTTTTGTACTCGGCGGTATCCGACTATGGGCCTGTTCCAGTTCCTATCTGATTCATATCTGGGTCTGGTTCATATCAAGCTAGGATAACCTGTCACTTTGAGTTGCTGATGACGTATTTTATGGTGCGAACGCTAAGACCGATTTTAGGAGTAGAAATTTATTAAAATGTTTTCAAAACTGCCTGTTTCAAGAGGTATCATGTTAACATTGTTTGTGAATACTGAGGTAAAGAAAATGAGTCCGTCCGATCAGTGTAGACACGGGGATTTGCAAAACAGAAGCCAATTTCACAAAGAAGTTAGTATTTACACATGTTTGCGATTACAAAGGCAAGAAAATATTGCAAACCTCACAAAAAGCTATTTCACAAACATTCCCCACCTCTGAATTACCGCTTGTATATAAAATTGTAAACACAAATCTTAGTACAGCAGAAATTTGAAATCGAGAACGTTTGTATTAAAGTTGGTGCTAATGGCAAATTATTGAATTGTTAACTAATTGATTTAACAAATATTTACTTTATGGTTTATTTTTTAGTCAAAATAAAATTAGTTATAGGAAGAATTATTTTTTAATTAACATTTCATCGGAATGCAAACTTCTGTAAAAATACATTTTGGAAAGCGATTAGAGTAAATAGAATTTGACCATTTACCGGGTGGTGGAACATAATGATAACAACAGAACTACTCTCAAAAGAAAGATCGTTTAATTTCTCGACCATTTTTTCACCTAGCCTAGCAGATTTCCTACGTCGTAAAGAGTGAAGGTTCACTGCACATTGCACAAGACATCGTTGACCGCTGCAATTCTATCGTCATGCGGTTTATCCGCGTGGAGGCGCCCCTCACATCATAGCGCAATCGGTAAGGTGCTGTGAACTTCAAAGCTGGTGATTCCTGTTCGAATCTCTCGGGATGTTTTCTTCTTCTCGGCAGCTATACCTATGTATAAACTAAACCATTACCTTACCAACCTGGGGAACGTAACAACCTCGCCAAGAAAATAACCTCAACAGTAAAACAACGTCAAATATCAATGCAGTGTCTGAAATTCAGAACCTCTGACCCACTGGAATTACAAGTTTGTAATTGCAAACATTTACATACTTCCGTCAACCTTTGATAAATAGAACATGTGCAATTGCAAACATTTCTACAAACAATATCTTTGTTAACTAGTTTGTAAATAGACAATTGAGATTTACTGCCCTCAAGTTTTGTGAAATCCAAACTACAAACATGTGTACACATTATTTGTAATAACAAATAAATTCTTTGCAATTACAAACTTTTTTGCTTTGTGAAATTGGCCTCTGATTGAAAAACACCGAGTTATGAGGGTTCTCATATTAGCGACAGAAGACCGTAATGGTTTGTTTGTAGTTAATTGGGTGAAAAGATGAGTATAGGTTGCGTCCTCCGCGTCCTACCATCGTTAACCCTCGCCCTACGGGGGGGGGGCTGACAGGCCCCCCTGAGGTGTTTCTTGAATAACGTTTTACACATGCGGCGCAGCTTGCTGCAATTTTCGCTAGCTGAGTTAACAACAATTATACGTAAGCTGTAAAAATTTAATTGAAATTGATTAAATAGTTTGGGAGATAATTATGTTTCCATGATGTAATGCTGGCGATGAATATTTGACAAATAGTAGAAAGCAGAGTTTTAACACGCGCCCTGGAGGGGGGGGGGGGGCGAAATCCGTCCACCCCTCCGGTTTTTCGAGGATAGCGCAAAAACGGCGGCGCGCAGCGCCACCGTTTTTTGTATACCTGTTTAGAAATGAACTTCCCGCATTATATAAAATTCTTGGCCTCAGGTCATCTCAGGTCAGGTCACCAGTCCAGGTCACGTGATGACCTCAACTCCAAAACGTTTGCAGTAGTACCACAGCCACAGTTTTACGCCGATCGGTTTCAATCTTGCAGGACTTCATAAGGTCATAGATACCAACAATTTGCTTATCTCGGATTTCTAATATCGGTGACCTAAGGTCAGGTCAATTTTGCGACCGCCAACACGGTTTTATCAATAACTATCGACATAATGAAGATAGAGAAGAGAAGACGGTACCAATATGTTTTTCTCGTCGAGACACGCCTCCCAATATGCAACATGGCCAACTTGGGTCATCACTTGACCTTGACCTGAGGTTAAATTTCTCAGTTGACCTAACCCGGTCACTATGAATATGATTCGAAGCACCTTGACAAGACACACGCGATGGCGTAAACATTATTGCTTTATCTTTATTAGGTAAAAGGTTATATGGGGAATACAGTTTTGAAAACAAAATCACCTTTTTGACATTCGGTGACCTCTGGAGCCTTAACTATTGACCTGAGCTCAAATCTGAGGACACCTATGTCGATTGCATTTTTCAATGACTTGCGATTGCTTTTTTCCGTTTGCTGCTAACTATCATAGTTCCCGAGATATTTGGGAGTGTTCGAACCGAAGTCTTGAAAAGTTGAAAATCTGACCCTTGATGACCTCTGGTGACCTCAATATTGACCTGAAAAAAAATTAACGAAATACTTTCGAAAGAGCTTGTCTCGAGCTATCTAACGTCGTTTCCCGCTTGTCGCTACGTTGCGTGGTTTTCGAGATCATAGGGGGGGAGGAGGGGCGAAATCCGCCCCTCCTCCAGGGCGTGTAATTATCAGAGGCCCTCCAGGGCGCGTGTTAAAGGAAATTGCAAACGCAATTAATTAAAGATACAAAATGGCATTTTCTTTAAGATAGCAATTTCGGATTTGTAAAATTTTGGGTTTTGGACCCCTAAAATAAAAACAAACTTATTTTTGGGGGAAAATCCCCACAAAATTAAAATTTTCAAAGATGTTAGAAAAACACCGGAATATATGTCAGAGAAATGAGTATGGACAATACTCATACCAAATTTTAAAGCAATATCTTCATGTTTGACTGAGTGATGGCTCCCTAAGTGTAAGAAACTCATGACGTCATTTTTTAAATATTTGTTTTGACTTTTTATGACAAGATACGAACAAATAATTACCTTCTCTGTATTTCTGAGTCAAAATTGGTCAAGGAACATGCCTTTTTATTTATATTTATCAATTTCTAATTTTGAGGTTTTCTGAAGAGCAAAATTGCTGTTCTGGACGTGGTAAATCCGAGGTCATTCACTTGACCTGGAAGGTCACCCGTTGACCTGAAACCTAAAAATCCCATACTCTTAGTTTTTCTCATGACAGGCAACATGCTGGGTCTTACCGCATTACTTTAAGTTGCTTGGTTTGGAAGTTAACCCGCGAGTTACTGGGGTATATTTCATAACGCGACTTACTGGGTGGGGGGGGGGGGGCTATTTTTTGCCCCCCCTCCCTCGGATCTCCGGAACTACTGGACAGAATGTAAAAATTCAAACGGCATTCGATAGCCCTGGGCAATTTATCGAGGGAAACATAATATTGTTGACCTCAGGGTCACTGATGACGTCACAGGTCAGGTCAAGTACAAAATGTTTGACCTTGTTAAAAGGTCTCGATGGATGGAATTGTCGCGCAAAATTGCGATATTAAACGCATAAGCTGTCGATAAATCGGTATGATTCGTGTGTCTGACACTTCTAAGTACCTTTCTAAGCTGTTTATGACCTTGGGTCAGGTCAAGGTCATGCGAGGCCACGAGTTCAAACTGCAGATTACGGTCATTAGGCGTTGTAACACATATTTATGTTTTTGTTCGTCTAGAACGCGAAAAATGACCTTAAAACATTGTTTGTTCCATATAAATAGAAGTAAAAAGCAAAAACGGAAATGCGTTTTTTATGCATAGTAATGCTGTGAGAGGTGGTCGATGTTTTGTGATTTAACCCTATTTGTAACAGGGGGGGGCGGATTCCGCCCCCCTCATGTTTTTCGCAGATATCTCCAGAACGGCTAGGAGCAGGCCCATGAAATTTTGGGACTTTTCATAGAATTGAACTCCGCATTTGGAGTCGAAATTTTGAGTTCTTAACCTGAACAGAGGCGGTTCCAGGGCACAGTTTTGGGTGGGTTCGGAGGCGACATTTGGCGATAATACGGAAATGCGATCTTCACGGTTTCTTCCTAACTGTATCAAGTATGAAGGAGTTACATCGGCTTACGGTGATTTCAACAAGTGCAAATTAGTTGATGTTAATGAAATATCATAAAAATTGCATGGCAGAGGCGGTTTCAGGGGCTTGAAAAGGGGGGGTTTCCAGGAAGTATTCAATGCTTGGCGGGAAGCCAATAGAGCAATGTAAGGGGCATTTATAGCTATCAAGATGTAAAAAATAGCTTCTGCTTCCATTATTTGCATAATTTATTACAAATAGAGTTTCAGGGGCGTGTTCAGGAACATCAAAAGGGATGTGACTGGCATAGTGATGACGATATGCCAGCGATAACGGCGAAATATACGTTTAGCTTATAATAATATATGCACATATGAGACCAGAAAAGGGAAAAAGTCATTTTTTTGCAGAGGCGCGCTCAGGAATGGAAGAAAGGGGGTCATATTATTGCAAGGAAACTAAGAGGCATGGGCGTACAATGACATAACATACTGCAGTTTTCTGATGAAAAACGCACCACAGGCTACTCTTCGAATGATTATAAGATAATAGGCGAGTCCAGGTAGGGTAGAAAGGGGGGTAAGCATTGTTAATTGAAGTTGTAAGTGAAATAGTCACTATTGACTAGTTAGTATCATAATAGCGAATAATATACTTATAAAAAGGTCTTGCGCCGCCCCAGTTTGGATCCTGGATACGCCTATGATGAAGTACAACATGCAAAAAGGAACTATCTAGGATCAGTGACATATTTATAGTGCTGGGTAGCAACTTATCTGCTGTTAATACTTTTTCCCAATTTTACCCCCTTTTTCACTAACCTGGTACCGCCTATGGCAAGAAATATGATTTATAACTGTTTTTTATAATGTCTCAATCACATACTATTTCATTTATCACAAAAGCAACATCAAAAAATGGTTTTATTACGCATTTACTTCACCCCCATATTGAGTGACCTGCACACGCCTATGATTTTTGAATTTTCAAACGTCAACGTCATATATCAATTTCCAATTCAATCTCTATCGATTCCTATTAGTTGTGTTGAAATCGGTCAATAAACATGAAAGCTATGTTGGATCAAAAATACCACTAAAATTTGTAGTTTTTGCCCCCCTGTTGTCCCCCTATCCCAAATTTATATTTTTGTATTACTTATAAATGTAGATCGTGTTGAGGGGAACCAAACACCGTTTCATTTTTGAAAATCGGACGGGTAGATCTCGAGATCTCTGGGGGGGGGGCGGAATCCGCCCCCCCTGTTACAAATAGGAATAAATAGGCCAGGAGCCTGTTACAAATAGGGTTAAAGGTCATAAGTCAGTCATTTTTGAAGATATCGACTTCAAATTTGGTACACATATTCACCGCACACGTCTCGATCACATATATTCCAGTTTTGGATAACTCTGATTTTTTCTTGAAATTGTGTTAAAAAAATGTATTTGGATTTCTCAAAATTTTGAATAAAAAACCCCTTAAAAATCCGAGATTGGAGGTTGATAGCCCGGTTCTTTGTCAGTAATTTGTTTTAAGACAATTGAGTTTATCTCAAACATCGTACTTTTGACAGCTTTTTCCGCAAACCATTATTTTGCAACAAAAACCGAAGAACATGACGTCACTCTGACGTCATTCTCGGTTGACCTATCATAAGCTCATATTTTTACTTTTGCTAACATGTGTAGAATTGATGTAAGAGAAGGTACTGCAAGTTCGGTGACGATATCGGTGTTTGTTTAGGAGTTATTGCAAAATAACGGGAGGGGTGGAATATCCCCCCACCAGTAACTCGCGGGTTAACAGGGCGGCCTGTCAGCCCCCCCCCCGTATGGCGAAGGTTAAAAAAGCTTCCGTAAGGCGAGGGTTAATTCAATGCAGCTGACTTGCGCTGATATCGCAGCCGCTGCTCCACCCCGTCTACGCAGTTGAGCGCATTGGCCGAGGTCCGAGTGGGAAGGGTGGAGTCCCAGTTATGAGGATTCAAGCTCTAAATAGATGCGCAACGCGTTCTAAAATTGATCTTAAGATCTTACGTCAGAAGCGCCGATTGCGGCCACCACGCCAGCCTTGTGTGGGGTTGTACTAGCCATGTTATACTGATGCAGAGGCGGCTTACCCAGGGTAGCAATGCGGTCTCTGTCCGGTGGTCGGACAGCGGTATCGCTTGCTATTTGCTATCTTTTCACGTTTTTGTATTGCATTTTGCTCAAAATATGCCATTTTTACGGTCTGTTATAGTTAAGCTGATTTTGGTGTAAAACTCGTGTGTAATGACGTCACTAAATTCGTTATAACTCGAAATGTTTCGACGAAATTACATTATTTTTTCTTCACAGAAGACATCAAATCGATATAGAAGAAGGTACCCAAAGTTTCACGTTGATAGCGCTATTGGTTTTTGAGTTATTACGGAAATTCATCAGTGGGGCGTTAAACGCCCCCCCCCCCCCCCCAGTCAATGGCTGGTTAACCCGGCAGTCACTGGGGTATATTCTGTAACACGACTCACTAGGGGAGGGGAGGGGAGATTTTTAGCCCCCCTGGTATCTTCAGAACCAATGATCGCAGCGGAACGCGCAAGGCGGCATTCGAAAGCACTCAATGAGCTAAACCTAGCACACACTTAACAAAATCAAATTAAGGTCACATGTCAGGGCACGGTCAAGTCAAACGTCAAAATCGAGGTATTTGAGCGTATGGACAATACTTGCCATCAATGGCCTTCGATTGCGCCTATAATCACCCAAAGTGCTGTCAAAGGTATGATACATATCCAACATGAACTAAAATGAGATTGTAGGAAAAGATCAAGGTCAAGGTCAGGTCACAAAAGGTCACTACACACAAACTATCTACGAAATTCATGCAGCACATGTTTTATGGATGCTTTTACGCGTATAATTCGATAGTGATAGTCATTTTACCACCTGACTTCATTTACGTGAAGTTAGTGTCAAGTTCAGGTCAAGTTCAGGTCACTGAAGGTAAAAATTTGAAATTGATAAATCGAAAAAAACATGTTTCTATATCAGTTTTCTCTAAACAAAAATACAGTGCTGGCATTTATTTGTCTCTATCTGGTCAATAAAAGCCCCAAAAACGCAATTTCAAAATATGACTTCATGATTTACCCATACTTTATATGCCATGTCAGTCAAAAAAGATGATATAATTGTGAAATTTGGTATGGTAGTTGCTCATATGTCGTTATCTGACATATATTCCGTTTTTTTATATCTTTGAAAAAAAAAGATTTTGTGGGCATTTAAAAAAATACATTATTTTTTGGGGGTCAAAAACCAAAATTTTATGAAATTTCGAGATAACAGGTTTGTAGCCGTTGCCATTTTCCACATTTCAGCGTTTTTATATTGCATTTTGCTTCAAATGTGGTATTTGTACGGCCTGGAAAAGTTTAGCCGATTTTTGTGTCAAAATCGTTTTTAGTGACGTCACTAAATTCACTATATCTCGAACAATTTCTGACGAAATTGCTTAATTTTTGCCCAAAAAGTGTACAAATGATGCCTGGAAAGGTACTGAAAGTTTGGCGTCGATATCGATATATATATATTAATTCGTCGATATATATTAATTGTTGAGATATTCCTAATATTCCTAAGGGGGGCTAACCTCTCCCCCCCAGTGACTCGCGGGTTAAGCGGCCTAAACGGCCGTCGTTCTCCCTTCCACCCTTCCCCCTACCCCTCGCTCCAATTTAGGTTGGACCGCCGCCGGTGGAATAGCACCTCTGGCATTTTGGCAATTCTTCACCTATGACTTTTTAAACAGTTTGCTAGCATATTTTTATATGATTGCGTATGTCATTTCGTGGGACATATACTAAGGAGGTATCCAAAGCAATGTCAAGGGGTTATTTGTACTGGTTTGGATTTCCCAAATGTCCACCTTGTTTTGAAACCAGATATGCGTAACCATTTTTGTAAAGAGTTATAATGCATCAATGAACCTAATGGGTCACTGCGCAATCGTCCATGCATGATATAACCAGTAAGGCGCCGTAGTTGGCGATGAACGAGCGAGCGCGAAGGAAATATATGGTGAATTTCAACTCGATCGGGAAAGTAGTTTCTGAGATACAAAAAAGGGTGCGCATGTGCAGAGGCACCCCACCCCTGACTTGTGGGAAAGAGGCGGCTGAGAGGTCCCTAACCACACTGCTTCAACAACATCGAAAGGTTCTTTGAGAATTCGGTGTTGTTGTTGCCAGCTCTCCTCCGCCTCGGGTGCGGGACTCTGACCACGTGCATGTGGCAGAGTCGTTAGACCCATTAGTTAGGTAGGCTTTAGCTATTCATTAGGTAGGTAGGTTAGTTTCATGAGGTATTTTTTTCATTGGTTAGTAGGTCCTCTCCATGGCTTAGGTCCCCTTCATTTGTCTTGATTCAGTTGCAGTTGCTAACACGCTCTGTCGTGTGTGGCAAGTTTAAAGGAAGTAGTTAGGTCCCAATTTAACTCGTAACTCGGTATTTTTCGTGCACTCTGATGGCTCCCCCCCAGACCCCCTGCGACCCCTCCAACCCCCTTCAAGGTCCCCCGGTGCGAGGCCCCGCACCCCCGGTCGGTCCCCCTCCCCGCCCCCTCATAGGCCTCCCAGGGACCGACCAGGAGCACGGCTCCCCCGAACCCCTCCCCGGAGGGACCCGCCTGCCTCACCATGAGCCGGGCGGACGGCAAACCTTTTCGGCAAGCCAACCCCTTCTCTGTCCGGCGCTGGCTGGTCGCCCTCTGCGGCGACGTAGCCAGCACCAAGCCAATTCGATCGGGGGCGCTACTGATTGAAACGCTCACGTCCGCACAGAACGTGGCGATAATGGCTGTGACAAACTTCATCGGAGTTGAGGTTGCCGTGGAGGTCCCGGCACACCTCAACTCCGTTGAGGGTCTGGTGTGGTGCACCGACGTTGCCCACCTCTCGGAGGAACTCCTCCTCCGAGAGCTCTCTCACCAGGGAGTGACCGAGGTGGTCCGCCTCCGCCCAACGCGGCAGAGGCCTGACCAGCCCAACCCGCTCCTCCGTCTGCGTTTCCGGGGTAAACAGCTCCCCACCCACGTCTACTGTGGGTACGTCGCGGCGGAAGTCCGAGCATGGACCGCCCCCCCCCCCCTTGGCAGTGTTGGCAGTGCTGGCACTTCGGCTACCTGAAGTGGTCGTGCCGGGCGCGCACTACCACCTGTGGCCGGTGCGCAGGCGACCACGCGACGGACGGGTGCGTGCGCGCAGCATGCTGCGCCCTGCCGGACCCCCGAGGCGCCTCCCCCGCCTCCCCTGCCTCGGTGTCTCCGACACCACGCTCCCCTACACCAGCCGAGTCCCACGCCGACTCCGCCCCCCCCCCGGCCTCCGCGGCACCAGCGGAGCGCCGATCCTCGGAGGACCCCACCTCTGTCGATTCATGGATGAGGGCCGTCGCCCTAAAGGTCACCCACCCCCCCCCCCCGCCCAGTCTACACCTTTCCGCTCCCGCTCCCTACCCGCCCGCCCTCCCCTCCACCCCTTCCCGGCTCTCTGAGGAGAGTGACACCCACTCCCCGCCCTCCCGGTCACCCTCCCGCCCCGCCCAGCTCCCTGTTGACAGGTCGAGCCGCCCCCGCTCCCGCCGCAGGCGTACCCGGGCGAACGCGAGGCGTGGACTGGACAGTAACTCTCCATGAATAATCAGTACCAATCTGAATTCGTCCTCCAATGGAATACGAAATCTTATATCACATTGGGGTCAATTCAAACATTATATCTTCAATAACAATCCGTTAGTAGCCGCCGTTCAGGAAACCCACTTTATTGACGCGGACTTTAATAACTATACTTTCAAAATCTCGGGCTATAGTCTTTATACAAATAACGTAAATACATCACCGCGCCGAGGCGGCTCGGCATTGCTTATTTCAAACAAACTTTTGCATCACCAAATTGACCTTAAAGGGAGTGTGCCTACTCACATCGCTTATTTGGGGTTATTGACACTGACACTTTTCTGAATTGGCCCATGACTTCGTTTCTCCAGATTCGCCCTAGTTGCTGACATATTCCAAAGACTCCAGGAACTTGCTGGGAGCAAAAAGTTATCGGGTAGACTCCAGAGGGCTTCCGCTACTAGAAGCACTGCAACGATCGATTAAACTGCTAGCATATTGTTAGCGCCGGCCAATAGCAATTCAGCAAAACAGCTCGTGCACGCTGATAGCAGCAGCCGAACAGAAACTGGACGGCCATCATGTTTTTCGATGATGGCCGTTTCGATGATGGCCGATGGCCATTGTTTGAAGAAGATATCAATTTAGAGCTACGCAACTTGCACATAATAAATTTCACAGTAGCAAGAACGAGCTGTGCAAAACTTGTCCATGATGTGACCGTAATTGTATTGTCTTATGTGCGCCGTTTTACATAACATCACCATAGTGTCGATCGTTTTATAGATATCGAAGCAAAAAATAAGCAAAAAAACAATATAAGTGACAATTCAACTAAAGGGGCTCCAGATGTGAATTTCATCATATACAACAATCAAACCACTTTAGAGCTACGCAATATCTTACCAATATCTTACTTACGCAAATCCACTTACCGTATGGAAAACATTTTTGACATTCCAAAACAGTAAGCACACTCCCTTTAACCCTCGCCTTACGGGAGTTTTTTCACCTTCGCCCTACGGGGGGTCCTAGAAAGACCCTCTGTTAACTTCCAAACCAAGCAAGATAGAGCAACGCAGTAAGAACCAACATTTTTCCTGTCATGTTTGGAATCTAACGGTATGCCATTTTAGGTTTCGGGTCAACGAGTGACCTTCCAGGTCAAGTGAATGACCTCGATCAACCACGTTCAGAACAGCGATTTTGCTCAGTCAGAAAACCTCAAAATGAGAAACTGATAAATGTAAATAAAAAGGCATGTTCCTATACCAGTTTTGTCTCAGAAACACAGAAAAGGTAATTATTTATTCGTATCTGGTCAAAAAAGTTTCAAAAAATTATTTACAAAATGACGTCATGAATTTCTTACACTTAGGGAGCCATCACTCAGTCAAAGTAGAGATATTTCTTATAAATTTGGTAAGAATATTGTCCATACTCAGTTCTCTCACATATATTCCGTTTCTTTTAACATCTTCGAAAATTTTGATTTTGTGGTGATTTTTCAACAATAAAAAAAAAGTTTTTGTTCATTTTAGGGGTCAAAAACCCAATATGTCGAAATTCCGAGACTGCCATTTTAAAGAAAATGACATTTTGTATCTTTGCTTAATTGCGTTTGCAATTTGCTTTAAAACTCTGTTTTCTACGATTTTTCAAACATTTATCGTTTTTCCACCAATTTGACGTCATGAAAACATCATTATTTCCCAAATTTATCAACCAATTTCATTTTTTTTTCTTACAGCATACGTATACTTGTTGTATACTTAGCTACTGACAATTTCACCAAGATGCACCGCATGTATAAAAAGTTATGCAAGAAAAACCTCAGGGGGTCGTTTTAGGACTTCCCCCATAGGGCTAGGGTTAAAACAACCCTAGATGCAGTCAGCGTCAATGTTAAAATCGCTCAGCTAGAAATAACTCTAATCTCTATTTGTTTCCATCCTACTGAGGACTTAGACATTGATTATCTCTCTCAGCCTATAACAAATATTAACACCCCATGTTTGATTATGGGCGACTACAACGCCCATCATCAAGCATGGGGCTGCCTCACTAACTCAAGGAGAGGCGAAATTTTGCTGGACCTACTGGACCGGCATAATTTGGTCTTTCTCAACGATCAATCGCCCACACACATACACCACTCAGGAGGCGAGGTGACTTACAGCGCCATTGACCTCACCTTCACAACACCACGCATCGCGACACTTTTACATTTAACGTACAATCTGACCCTCTTTTTAGCGATAATTTCCCAATTCATTTAGAACTACAAGTCCCTTCAGGCCAGACACATTTTTACTCCCTGCCTAGATGGAACCTTCGCAAAGCAGACTGATCCTCCTTTCAAAATCACATTGACGCCAATCGCCCCTTAAACTCCCAGTCCGACATTAACACTTTCTTAAACACTATCCTCGCTTCTGCTCACCAACACATCCCACACACACACACACACACACACACACACACACACACACACACACACACACACACACACACACACACACACACACACACACACACACACACACACACACACACACACACACACACACACACACACACACACACACACACACACACACACACACACACACACACACACACACACACACACACACACACACACACACACACACACACACACACACACACACACACACACACACACACACACACACACACACACACACACACACACACACACACACACACACACACACACACACACACGCACACGCACACGCACACGCACACGCACACGCACACGCACACGCACACGCACACGCACACGCACACGCACACGCACACGCACACGCACACGCACACGCACACGCACACGCATACGCACGCACGCACGCACGCACGCACGTACACCACCACCGTGGGCAGCGTACTGCCCCGTGGTGGAACACAGAATGCCAGAGAGCTGTGGGCCTCCGGAAAAGAGCATTTATGAAATTTCAAGCGTGCATTACCGCCGATAACGAAAACGAAGTACGGAGGGCCCGCTCTCTGGCAAAAATAATCATTAAACAAAAAAAAAAATATTGGCAGGAATTCTTATCTACCTTTAATCGATTTACCTCCCTTTCACAAATTTGGACATTAATTAGATAATTTGCAAATAAAAGACCACCGTCATACAAAATCCCACACTTACACATCTACAACATATCTTACACGATCCCCCTAGAGGTGGCAACACAATTCGCTCAACACTACGATAACATATCATCAACACAACAATGTACACCAACTTTCACTAACCAACCCCCGGCCGCTCCCAAGTATTATTCGTATTCGTCCGGAAGTAGACAACTTGCCTGTGCATTACTGTGCTGACGTGGAGACTGGAACGTTCGTGACACTTTTGGCGCCTACTTCGGAACCTGTGAGTGCGGAATTAGCATAAAATCGCAAAGAAGCTTTGATATTCCGACAGACCTCGTCGCGCCAGTGACTGTCTTTATCATGTGTGTGATGTATTTTTTTTTTTAAAGAAAGGCCACCCTCAAGCCATCGGCAAAAGCCAAAATTGAACAAAGATTGATGTGACCATTGTCTGATTCCCGACTTTCTGAACCATTTTCAAGAAAACAGCAAAAGAGTCAAAACTATACTCTCCAGCCGGACGATGGGCGCATGCTCACCGACATAAATCTGCCGACACCTAGTCTCCCCGTCAACCCCTCCCCCATGTCGGACCGCCACGGCCCGGCACCAGTTCGTCGGCCGCCGCCGCTAACGGTGACCTTGACGACGGCGACGACGCAGAACAAGGCCGGCCCGGCCGCCGGTGACGACTGAGGCGGAGGGGATGTAGGGGTGGCAGGAAGGCGATTTTTTTCCGGAGATCGCAAGAGAGCGCTGACCATCAGAGCGCCTCCGGCACTGGGGCACAGCCCCGCCGTGTGGAATGTCAAACGCCCCCGCGCTGCCTGCTATGCAGATCATGCGGCCCCGGGCCCCCCGGGTCGGCCGACCCCAGATTCTACCGACCGGAGAAGCGCACAACGCCGGTCACCAGTCCCACAGCGCCTGCGTACGACCGGGCACACCTGCTGGCGGTGCGCGACCGACTGGACGGGGACGCGGCTCGTGGCGTGACCGCGACTATCCGGCACAGCCTACCTGCCCACCTGTCCGGCGAGGTAGGCGGACCGACGCCCACACCCGCCGGCAGACTCGGGTTGGGTGCAGTGTCGACTTCTCGCCTCGCCCTGCGCGCACAACGGAAGCAGTACATCAGCCTCAGACGCTGGTGCAGCCCGCCAGACTGACCGCGCGGCAGACTCGCCGGGAGTACGCAGCCGTGGCGGGCACTGCTGAGCCGGCGAGACACGACTACAATATCGGTCACATCAATGCCCGGTCGCTGACACCCCGACTAAACGAAGTCAACCAGCTCCTGCAAAAACACCACATGGACATTCTGTGCGTGTCTGAAACTTGGCTCAAACCCGACGTGCTCGACAGGGTGCTGGCATTTCCGGGATTCAACATACTGCGGCACGACCGCAGTGTCGCCCGGCAGACAGCTGCCCAGCAGACCCAGCCGCGCGGAGGTGGAGTCGCCATACTAATCGCGGACTCACTCCGTGCGGTGAAACTCGACATAGGTGGTGCTGATCCTACGGTGGAGTCCCTGTGGATCTCGGTGAGCGGCCCCGGCCGCCGCACCGTGGTGATAGGCGCAATCTATCGACCGCCGGGAGGACCGACATATCCCGATGCCTGAAAAACATTCGAGATCAGCTGCAAACTGTCGTCGCCACGGGAAAACCGGTGTTCGTACTGGGTGACTTCAATGTCAATCTTCTTAACCCGGACGGCCCTGGTGTTCGCTGCTTCCAGACCATCCTGAGTGATCTGAGTCTCGAACAGCTGGTCGACAAGCCTACCCACCTCCATCCGACACTGACACTGCTTGACCTGATCGTCACCAACGTGACGGACCTCCAGGACTCAATCCAGGTTCTCCCCGAGCCCGTGGCGGACCTCCAGTCTGTGCTGCTCTGCGCTCCCGTCCCCAGAGAGCGCCGACGACCAATCACCAACACCATGCGGCTGTGGAAACGCGTCAACTGGGACGCGCTCAACCTGAGCCTGCTGATCGCGGACTGGGAGCCGCTCCACGCCGCTGGCACCGTCGACGACAAGGTGGACGCGTTCATGACAGTATGGAACACCGCAGTCAACATCCACTGCCCGACCACCACCGTGACGTCACGCCGACCGAGCTGCCCGTGGCTGCGTGGCGACACGCAAGTCTCCGCAGCCATGGAGGAGCGCGACCGCGCCCGCGAGACCTGGGATCACTGCCGCACCCCGGAAGCACGCCGCACGCACCAGCAATGTCGAAACAGAGTGAAGGGACTAATCACCCTCGCACGTCGCTCGTACCTGTACAGCGGTCTGCTGAGCGAGCAGCGTAATTTTTGGAACCGCCTCAGGCAGTTCGCAATGAATCCAGCGAGAGGGCGCGCCACACCCGATGACGACCTGGCCAACCGGGAAGACGAACTCAACGCCCACTTCGCTTCCGTCGGACCTCGTATCGCAGCAGAGGCAGCGGCCATGCGCGACAGTGCTGGTACGACTCCGACTGGACCGCGCCCGCACCGTGTCTGTACCTCAGCCCTCTCCCTGTGCCCGGCCACTCTGCCGGAACTTTCAACCGCAATAGGGCAGATGAGTGCATCGAGGGACGTCGGTGTCGACGGTGTGCCTCTCCTTGCTGTAAATAAGTGTTTCCCTGTAATCGGCTGTCATCTCCTACACCTGATCAACTCTTCTATATCGTGATGTACTTTCTCTTCTTCCCGGAAGATCGCGCGTGTCACTCCAGTGTTTAAGTCGGGCGATCGGTCTGACCTCAACAACTTTCGGCCCATTTCTATACTCTCTGTACTGTCGAAAATCGCGGAGAAGGTCGTCTGCTCGCAGCTCAGCTCTTACCTACTTGACCACCATGTACTGACGCCAATGCAATATGCTTACCGTCCATGTCACTCGACAGAGGACGCTCTGATCGACGCTGTGGCATGGCTGGCAAGGGCTGTCGACAACGGCCATGTCGCGTCGATTACGACGATCGACCTCAGCAAAGCCTTCGACAGTATTGATCATGGCGTCCTTCTCAGTAAGCTTGAACAGTGCGGGGTGTCCTCGGAGTGGTTTAGGGACTACCTGAGCGGTCGGAGACAGACTGTCAGCGGTGGCTCAATCACTCTACCCCTATCCCATGGGGTGGCCCAGGGATCCCTAGTCGGTCCAATCCTCTTCCTCATTTTCATCAATGACCTACCCAACTTCCTTTCCCACGGCCGCCTACTATCCTATGTCGATGACACCCAACTCCTTGACTCCGCCACTCCTGATGTCGTCGGTCTCTCTAACTTGAAAGCCCGGGTCGAGGAGTCCATCCCTACAAAACTTGTTCCAGTCTAATAGCCTCAAAATGAACCCCACAAGGACAGACTTCATGCTGGTTGGCACAAAACCCTTCCTCACAAAGACCAACAACTTCCACATTACTACTTCTGGCACAGATATTTACCCATCATCTTCAGTGAAGGTACTGGGTGTACTCCTCGATCAGCACCTCACCTGGGAACCTCATATCTCCTCAATCGATCGGCGCTGCAACGCAATCCTCGTGTCCCTCTTCAAAACTCGGCAACATTTCACTCCTGAGGTTCTGAAGCCCCTATTCCAAGTTCACGTTTTTCCGCACATCCTCTACTGCCTGTCTGTCTGGGGTGGAGCGGCCGAGTATCACCTAGGTAGAGTGCAGATAATAGCCGTTTTCACGAAGGATTTTACGTTTGGGGCGATTGGGGCGTTTGGGGCGTTTGGGGCGATTGGGGCGATTGGGGCGTTTGGGGCGTTTGTGGCGATTGGGTCTATAGCTGGTAAGAACAAGGCTTTTCCCGGTTATTTTTGGTATCAATCGCAATTTAATGAATTCATGAATAAGTATATGCTCTTACAATGCAATATTTCCCGTTAGTTTGCTTTGAATATTCAAATTCAAGAGCAAATCTGGCAATTTTGTGTTGTTAGTTCCATCTACAAAACATACCGCAAACGCCCTAAAAAGAGGCTAAAAGTATACTAGTATACTAGCTTTGATGAAATAAAATACGCAATTGACAGTTAGTTAGGGCAAAATTGAAGATATTAATGACAAAGAAATCTAATATTATGATGAAAAATGCAATCAAATGTCAAAAGCATAGACAGACCTTAATTCATCGTCGCTCCGTCCCGCTGAGATCGTCCAATTTAGAGCGGTAACTTCGTTGGTTTCTGAAAACCGGAACAATCCTTACTCCTTTTGTAGCAATGTAACACTCAACAGAAAACACAACCGATGTATTCGGACAAACGCCCACGTCCACGCAGTGTTGCCGCCCCAGCCAGACTGCCCGTCGTCCGCATTGACGGGGCTGTCATCGCATTGACAGGCGGCGGCTGGCAGCCAGATGTGACCCACTCGGCCCAGGTCCCCGACCCAGCACGGCAGCAGTACTGCCATCACTGTTATACGTGAGAGCAGGGCTGCTCTGACGTCATTGAGTTTATGGCTCCATAAACGCAATGACCCCCGACGCGTGCACTAACGAGCGCACCGACACGCTCGCCACACCCCCCCCCCCCCCATGATTCTCAAGAATCACACTCACATGCAAGTCATACAAGTCACTCACATATACACACACACACACTAGATCACTACGTGCAAACTCCGCGTCAGTTACTATTACTACGCATTCTCCTGATTTTCAAGAATCACAACACTGCACTCACATATGAGGCACACATGCACACACTAAATCAAACTTACAACGAACTTACGCCAGTTACAGGTACCACACATTTTGTCCACTCTCACACGTCTCCTACTTCATCTATCGTGCAATCTCCGCGTCAGTTACTACTACTACTCATCCCGACGCAACCCGATCATCCCATCCGCTCCCAGAATCTGACACCGGCGCCGGACCGCCGAGGCGCGGCGACGAGAACCTCCCGCCCCGCGCGGCCACTCAGTACTTACACACTTCCCTGATTATCATGATCATTGATCACACATCACACGAGTACAACTGAAACGCAACAGCCCCGGGGTCTGTCACCGCAGAGCACCATCCATGGCACTACAACCCTGGTCCGCTGCTACCCGGCGGCACGACTGCTCCACTGCAGCCCAGCGACAGGTCCGGCACCACCAGTGCTGCGAGCATAACTAGCAGGAACACTGGTCTGATGCCGTGACGTTGGCCGCTCCGCTGCAGCACACCACGTCGCTGCCCAGCGGCACGTCCGGCACCACCAGTGCTGCGAGCATCACTCGCCCGCACTGGTGAGATGCCGTGACGTCAGCCGCTCCGCTGCTCCGGCCGCTGTCCGCTGCTCCGCTGCTGCACAGCGGCACTACAGCTCCGCTGCTCCGCTGCTGCACAGCGGCACTGCAGCTCCACCGCTCCGCTGCTGCACAGCGGCACTACAGCTCCGCTGCTCCGCTGCTCCGCTGCTGCACTACAGCTCCACCGCTCCGCTGATGCACAGCGGCACTACAGCTCCGCTGCTGCACTACAGTTCCGCTGCTCCGCTGCTGCACAGCGGCACTACAACTCCGCTACTCCGCTGCTGTACAGCGGCACTACAGCTCCGCTGCTCCGCTGTTGCACTACAGCTCCACCGCTCCGCTGCTGCACATCAGCACTACAGCTCCGCTGCTCCGCTGCTGCACAGCGGCACTACAGCTCCGCTGCTCCACAACTCCAACTCAGCTGTCTCAGCTCCACTTCCTCAGCTCTGCTGTCTCAGCTCCACTTCCTCAGCTCTGCTGTCTCAGCTCCGCTGTTCTCAGCTCCGCTGTTCTCAGCTCTGCTGTTCTCAGCTCTGCTGTTCTCAGCTCTGCTGTTCTCAGCTCTGCTGTTCTCAGCTCTGCTGTTCTCAGCTCTGCTGTTCTCAGCTCTGCTGTTCTCAGCTCTGCAGTTCTCAGCTCTGCTGTTCTCAGCTCTGCTGTTCTCAGGTCTGCTGTTCTCAGGTCTGCTGTTCTCAGCTCTGCTGTTCTCAGCTCTGCTGTTCTCCACCGCAGCGCACCACCTCCGGCAAACCAACACGCATGCATTCCTCCTGCAGCCCGACCGACATTCGGCGCTCTGTAGCCTGGCACATGTACACGGGCACACACACTCACTCAGCACCCTTCGTCTGTCCATCGGCGCCTCCCGAACCGCGCACATGGGGGTGGGCAGCGATACTCTCCTCATCCCCACACGCACACACGCCTGGCTAGCCTCGGCTCGGCTCCGGCGGGAGCCACAGCTCCGCTGGGTCACCGCAGGCCATCACTGCCTCCGGCCATCGTCTCATCACCTTCGGTCCTCCCTCCCGACCACCTCCAATCGCCCACCGATGAAGCTTGGTGCCACCTCCTCCCCGCAGGTCCTAGTCTCTCCCTCTTCTTCCCGTCCTCCGCCCCGACGCGCTGCCGTCTTCTCCTCCACCACACAGCACGTCCTCCTCTCCCACATCCGACTACAGCGGGTCCAGCTGCAGGCTCACCAGGTCCGAGGTGCACGACGACGACAGCGCGCTGTACGCACCGTCCCAGACGTCGCCCTCCGACTCGCAGCTCGACTCCAGAGCCATGCCATGCTGCTCCGGTTACCACTGCGGTCGTCGAGTCTGGCTGGAGCGGCGATCCCTGCACACCGGTTCCGTGCGTTGCCTCAATGGTGCCGAAATAGCTTGTAGCAATGTAACACTCAACAGAAAACACAACCGATGTATTCGGACGAACGCCCACGTCCACGCAGTGTCGCCGCCCCAGCCAGACTGCCCGTCGTCCGCATTGACGGGGCTGTCATCGCATCGACAGGCGGCGGCTAGCAGCCAGATGTGACCCACTCGGCCCAGGTCCCCGACCCAGCACGGCAGCCGTACTGCCATCACTGCCATACGTGAGAGCAGGGATGCTCTGACGTCATTGCGTGTATGGCTCCATAAACGCAATGACCCCCGACGCGTGCGCCAACGAGCGCACCGACACGCTCGCCACACATTTATTAAACCCGCGCACTGCAGGGGGTTGATTTCCGCCCCCCTCAGGTTTGTCAAAGATAGCGAAAAAACGGCGGCGCGCAGCGCCGCCGGGTTTTCGCACACCTGTCAGGACATCAATTGCGCACACTTTGAAGAAGAAAAAAATAACCTAGGGTCATCTCAGGTCAGGTCACCAGACCAGGTCCAGTGACCCACCTCCAAATATGTTTGCAGTTGTGCCAAAGCCAGAATTTTTCACCGATCAGTTTAAAAACTTACAGGATGTCATAAGGGCATACGTACTTACAATTCGTGTATCTCGGAATTTTGATATAGGTGACCTAAGGTTAGGTCAATTTCGTAACACCCCATAAGTCAATGGGGAAATATACACATGCTAAGGATATGCATGATATTAGTCCAATTACTTCTGGATCATGTTATTATAGGATATTATTGATGATCCAAGTGTAAGTTTTGTTCAGTGACCCCGATTGGGTCAATTAAGGTCATGCGAGGTCACCATCATTTTTTTTGTCAATAACTCCCGACATAATTAAGATAGAGAAGTAAAACAGACATCAATGTGTTTGTCTCGTCAAGACACGTCTTCCCATATGCAACATGCCCTACTTGGGTCACCACTTGACCTTGACCTGAGGTCAAATTTTTAAGTTATTTTAACTAAGTCACCATGTATATCATTCAAAGCACCTTGACAAGATAAACACAATGACGTAAACAGTTTTTCGTTATCTTTATTACATAAAATGTTAATAGCAAAAAACGATTTAGCAAAAAAAAACGTTTTTTTTACCTCTGGAGCCTCAAATGTTGACCTTAGATCAAATTTCAGGACACTTTAGCGATTGAAAATTTCACTGGCTGGCGTTTACTTTTTTCCGTTTGTTTCTAACTAGCATAGTTTCTGAGATATATGGGAATTTCTGGAGCAATGTCTTAAAACAGGAAAAACTGGAAAATTTGACCTTTGATGACCTCTGTTGACCTCAATTTTGACCTGATTAAAAACAATATTAAATACTTTCGATAGAACATGTATCAAGCTATCAAATGTCGTTTTCCGCTTCTCGCTACGTAGCGTAGTTTTTGAGATATCAGGGGGGGCAGAAATCAACCCACCCCTGCAGTCCGTGTTCGGCGCAAAGCCCCTGCAGTGCCCGGGTTAAGCAACGAATCACACCAAATGTTCTTGATTTGATCAATTGATTAATTGATGAATCTCATGAAAAGCTGAAAGAACCTCAGAAAAAGCACTTATAAACCCATGAAACATGCGGTCTTTCTGCAGCCACTTGTACTGAAAACTCAAAAATGGCTGATCTAGATCGAACAGACGGCATGGCTGGGCGCAGACCACAGCTCTGCACATGCGCAACGTGACGTCAGGCGACCGGCTGGCTCGTGGCCATGGTAACGGGCCAGCTGGCGCCGGAGTCACGTGGTCGCCATGGTTACTGGGCGGCGGCGCCTGCGCGGAGCCAGCATTCTCGTCACCTTACAACAAATGATCAAAACAAAATCGCTAATTATCATTAATCCTTGCTATCAAAAAGGAATATGACTGAAAATATGAATGGACTAATTCATCTAGTTTTCATTGCAGTTGAAATAAGCTATTATTCCTGAAAATCATGTCGTTGCAAAATATGACCATTTCCCTAACCCCGCACATCCGAGATTCGAGCAAGATGGAGTCTCACCGAACTCCCTAAACCACCACAGCCATCTGGCATCACCAGAGCTAGTTTAAAGGGAAATAATGACCTTTTGATTTTGTTAGCAACAATTTCTTAGGCTCCCGTTATATTTTTAAAATTATTTTATTTAAATTTAAGAATTAAATAAAATTATTCCCAAATTCAAAGTTGTAAGTTTGGAAGAAATACAAAACAAGTACCTTGTGTACATCATGAAGGTCATTGACAAATTCGTCCTTCCCTACCATTGTTAACATCGAGTGCGGCATTTGTGGAGCCTCTGTGACATTTCCGATCAAACTGAGCGCTGCTCGGACACCCGCTAGTAGCGCTTTCGTTCTCCATGGCAACCAGGCGTCAGCCAATCAAAAGCCAGAAAGGGAATACGTTCTGGCTTTTCATTGGCTCACGCCTGGTTGCCATGGAGAACGAAAGCGCTACTAGCGTGCGTTCGAGCAGCGCAATGATCCGTGAAGCAATCCGTGAAGCATCCGTGATGCATGACTGACTATCAGTATAAGTCATGAATAACAACAACATGCAAACTATACCAACTCGAATAAAATAAGAGCGGAATGAATTGAACCCCAGGCAAGCTAGTATTCGCAAAGCACTCGGCACTGCGCCACAATGGCAAAAGGTGAGGGAAATGCATATTGGATACAATATTATTATGTCACAAGTTTCTGAAGTGTCAACTACTATGAAATACAGTGATAAAATACCTTTAATAATGATTAACAAGAAAATTCAAACTTAAAAACAATCATTTGAATAAGTCTTTAATTAGCTTTCAACTCGAAATCAGATATATTTTGCAATGCTACACAAGAATGGCACCAATGTCGTCATTAACAAAGCCTGCTACGGGACTTGGGTATACTAATCAGGAACAACTCGCCAAGTGCGCCGAGATGGTTAAGTGCGCCGAGAAGCATGACAATGACTTTGTAAACAAATCGCCGACGCTAAATAGGTCGCCGTCGATGTGCATCGATGAGCTTCTGATTTAATTGCCAGTTTTGTGTTATTGTTCGTTAGTTTTTTTGGGAAAAATTATTATTTTTCATGATAAAATAAAGCATTTCCAAATATGCATTCACCACTTAAACACAAAACCCCGCGAGCTAAATCCCTTCTGATTTTGTTTTGCTGTTTCCCAACTTTTTACACCTAAAGACACCCTTTTATCACTACTTGATCTCATGTTTCAACTTTGTATGGTTTTCACTCTGAAATCGACACACCCTAATAGTCTCCTAGTCCCCCGTACACTGCTGACGCCTGACGCCGCATGGTTAATGTAACCCATTACGTCCGGGGTCCGGGGGCAGGAGGCATTTCTCTCCAATTTTAGCAAAATGGGCCTTTGCCCCACCCCCTCCCCTCCAGATGCCAGATGGGCAGCTTTCTGAGGCATCAGGCATCTGAGCCGATGATGGTCCTTTTCTTGTCTAAAGATGGACCCTTTCAAGACCTCTGATTGACCTTTTACATACCTGAGATGGGCCCTTTCCGGGCTTAAATTGGACTATTCCCGGACTCAAGACAAGGGGGGGGGGGTCTTTCTACGAATTTGATGGGTACCTTTCCAGATCTGAGATGGGCCCTTTCTGGTCTCCATATGAGCCATCATTGATCATGCCATGTCTGAGTTCAAGGGTAAGATGAGCCCTAACCAGTCCTGGGACCTTTCTGGGCCGAGTTTACCGACTTTGTCCTTCTCCAGCTCAAAGATGGGCCCTTCCCAGTCCTCTCAAGACCTAAATTTTTTATTTCAGGGCCAAATTATACGGGCCTTCTCTGGACCTGAGATGGGCCCTTACCTGGCCTAAGAGCAGACATGGGTCTTTTCAGGAACTGAGATGCTCACTTTCAAAGCCTAAAATGGACCCTCTCCAGACCTGCGACGGGCCCTTTCTGAGTTTACGATAGGCCCTTTCAAAACCTGAGATGGGCCAATTCAGAGCCTAAGACGGGCCTATTCTGAGCCTAAGATAAGCCCATTCAGAGCCTAAAATGGGCCCTTTCCAGACTTTAAATGGGCCCTTTCTGAGCCTGAGATAGGCCCTTTCCAAACCTGAGATGGGCCTTTTCTGAGTTCACGATGGGCCCTTTCAAAATCTGAGATGGGCCCATTCTGAGCCTAAGATGGGCCCATTTAGAGCCTAAGATGAGCCCTTTCCAGACATGAGATGGAGCCTTTCTGAGCCCCAGATGGGCCCTCTCAGGACTTAGGATGGACCCTTCCCGGGCCTGAGAGCTGATATGGGCCTTTTCTAGACCTGAGATGCTCGCTTTCTGAGGCTAAATAGGGTTTTATCAGGCCTGAAATGGGCTCTTTCTGAGTCCACGATGGGCCCCTCTTGTAACGGCCAGCCTGTGTTATACCCTATTTTCAGCTGTGCATCAGGTACACCAATTTTTCATTTTTTACAATGACTATCTGCAGTCTGCAGTACGCAGTCTGCTCATGCCGCGCTGTGCCGCGCCGTGCCGAGCCGCGCCGGGCCGCGAGCCGCCGCCAGACGCCCATCGCCCATAAACACCCTCCACGGTTGACGTGACCCGCTCACGCTTCGCTTAGCCTCCGTCACGGTGGATGGGATCTGGGTGCCTTTTTGGCTAAACTCGTGACGACGCATAGAACGCAGACCACCGCATCACGAGACCTGTCTGCATAACTTCCTGGAGGTGGAGCTAAAATCTAGCCAATCATGTGTTATTACGTATAGTGAAATTCCTAATGAGTAACCTATCGTGTGCCTCTACGTGTAGTCTGAAATGTGTGTAGCCAATCACCGCGATGTGCCGGACGGAGCCGAGGTTAGCTCGGCTCAGTCGCAGCGAGGGAGAGCAGATTCCGGACGGCGCCCGACCAAGCAAGACACTCTCTGGCCAACGGTGACTGCTTGTGCTGGGAGCTAATCGGTAACATCAGCATCTTCGGATCCACATTCGAAGATATCGTTCATCGGATCTGCCGTTATCATCGCGAGTACGTCACTGCCCGTACTCTCTGTCGTAGCTGCCCCTGTCACGCTGACAGTAAGGCGTATTTCTGCACCGACTGCGGCCTCTGCCACCTCTGCAAGTGCGATCTCTGCACCACTTCGACCGCAAATTTTCACCGCTGTTCTTGCGCTTTGTGTCTACATCGCTGCTGCGGCCTTCTCGGTTCTGGCACTCAGTACATCGGCCTGACCAAGGACCGTCACCGCCTCCTACGGATTCGACAGGCAGCTACCGCCTGCAAACCAGGAAGCCAGCCATCTCGCCGCGGCCACCCAACTGTGACCACCCCGCGCTCTCTCATCGAGCATCGGGCCACATCTGTGCGTGAGTCGCTCCTGAACGAGCGCCAGACTCGCCCGCGACCCGCTGCTGTTATCAGCGCCTTCGAGATCAGCGCCACCAAGATCAACGCCTCCGTGATCGGCACACATCTGCCCGTGACGCCAACACAGACGGCCACCTCAGACGGACCGCCTCCGCTGGTGCTGCCTCTGTTGTCACAGAAGACCTCCGCATCGCCTTCATTTCTCTGCCTCACCTGCCATCTGGCTGACTCCTCCGACACTCCCGCCTGTCTGAGCTTGCTACAGTGCAGCGACGCTGCACCCGCTCAGTGCACAGCCCACAACTGCTCCCGCAAGACCGGCACGTACCCGCCGATTGACGACGATTTCGACACCGACGACTGGGACACGCCTGTTTCCCGCGCCGCGCTGACAACACCGACTGGCCCCGCGTCCTCGGTTCAGCACTAAAGGTACTGGCCTCTCACATCTCTATTTTTATTTTTTATTTTTTCGTCCCGTTAAGTTCGAAAGGTAACTATTTATTAAAAGTTTAAAGAGAGTTCACAAAAGTAATACAATGACCCCACCTCCCGAACTGCCTTCTCAGCATGCTGCCCCCCTGGGTGCCTCTCTTGACACTATTGTAAAAGGCATGAGTGCCCTTGGCAACCAATTGACGCTCGCTCACTCTATCGGACGCAAAAACCAGTTTGACGGGCTTAACGGTGATCAATTTGGAAAATGGGTTGCTGAAGTTGACAACGTCTATATGGAAGTTGACCGAGACGAGAAACAGACGTTATGGGCTGCCTCACAGCTACTTAAAGGTTCCGCACTGGACTACTACCGTGACGTCGCTCCCACCCTTGACTCATGGCCACATCTCAAAGGACTGATGGTGCAACGTTATCATTACCTTGACGACTCCGACACAGCCAAACAAAAGCTGCAGACCTTCACTCAACGACCGAACGAATCCATCCCGCAGTATGCAGAGCGCCTTCAGACACTAGCACGACAAGCACATCGGAGTAAACTAGAGGAGTCCAACGTTATAGAGGCGATAGCTTGGACATTTATTAACGGCATGACGGACCGGAAACTACAGGAACGCGTAGCTAGCCGGCGACCAAAGACGCTCACTGACGCTTACCGCATAGCCATGGACCAGTTGAAACTCATGACGGAAATTAAAATGTATCGGGACAACTCCCGTACCGAGCCTATGGACTGCAACGCTGTGACAGCCCCGCCACCAAACAATGAGCTAGGTGAGGTAAAAGAACTGCTTAAAATATTGGTAGAAAGACAACCCGAGCCATTCCAAGTACAGCCACAACAGCCACAACAATATCAGCGCCCTGACACTCACCCCGACTGGACTTCTGACAACCGTGGACCGCCGCCTCCCCGTTTCTCACAGCCCCCGCCACGACCGCCATTCAATGACCAGAACAGAAACAGACAACGCAACAACCGAGCCCAGTTGCCGTACCAGTGGACCCCGGATGACAGGCCAATCTGCTATTTTTGTGGCATTGTTGGTCATGTGCAGCGTGTGTGTAGAAGAAGGCTGGCAGCATCCAACCAGCCTCACCAAACGGGTAACCAGCCTCAAGGAAGGCCACCTCGCGGATCGCAGCAGCAGGGAAACTAGTAAGGCCTCACACAGAACAGACGGATGAAACGCCGGAGACTGCGTACGTTTTGAAAGTAAGTGAAAAATGCCCATATATAGACATCACGATAGGAACCCACCCATTTCGCACCCTTTTGGACACAGGCTCACAGCTGTCACTAGTTAGTGAAGAATTCGTGAAACTTTTAGACCCCCAGCTCGTTAAACCAGCTCAAACATCGAAAATTACTTTGATATCGGCAACAGGTCATCATCTGAAAGCAACAAGGTCAGTCAAAATACGCATTACGTTGGGAAAAGTTCGTATGTATCACGACTTTATCGTGGTAGCAGATTTCAATCATGATATGATCCTGGGAGTAGACTTTTTGAACTCTCGAAAAGCGCTGTTAGACTTCGAACATCAGACTCTGATTATCGGCAACACGGTCTACCCTCTGAAAGAAAAAGTTGGTAAGGAGCGCAGGAAAGAAACAAATCTTGTGAGACTAGCGGAGGATGTAGACATCTTCCCTCGTTCGGACTTGCAGATCAAGTGCTTTATTTCAAAGAAAAAGCACCCTGGCGAAAATTTTGTAGTCTCACAGCTCCCATCATCTCCATGCTTTGAAGACGAGCCCGGTATCTTGCTGCCAAACGCAGTTGTCAAACTTTCTAAAAACAAACACATACCGTGGGCTATTGTGAATGAAACTGGGCGATTTATGCATTTTCGAAAAGGTCTAGTGCTGGGAATCGCTTCCAAATTTGAAGACAAGGAGCAAAGCTCAAACGTTTCAGCAGTAACGACAAGTGAAGAGACAACAGCCAATAGCACACCGTCAAACAAACTAGATGCTTTCAACTTGAGCCACGTGCCGGAGCAACAGCGCCAAAAACTGACAGAAACTTTGACAAAACATTTAGACATTTTTGTTCAAACTGATATAGAGCTGACAACAACAAATGTAACTGAAATGAGGATCAACACTCAGGACCACCCCCCCCCCCACATATCAGCATCCCCGACGCCCGCCTTTAGCGTACAGAGAAGCACTAGAAAAACAAGTACAGGAAATGCTAGCGGCCAATATCATTCGACGAAGTAACTCACCTTGGATGTCACCAGTCATTTTAGTACCAAAGAAAGATGGTACGATTAGACTTTGCATTGACTTTAGAAAACTGAATGCAATCACAATCCGTCCAGCAGCTAGTATTCCTTCAGCAGATGACATTTTCTTTGCGCTCGGAAAATCAAAGTTTCGATCATGTCTGGACATGAAGTCGGGTTTTTGGCAAATCCCCATTAGGGAAGAAGACAAAGAGAAGACAGCTTTTGGCACAGATGCAGGAGTTTTCGAACACAATAGACTTTGTTATGGTCTCACTGGGTCTCCAGCTGTGTTCCAAAATTGCATGAATGCAGTGCTTGGTGATGTGCGTCATTTTGCCCTTGCATTTGTTGACGACATTATTGTGTTCAGTGAAACGTTTGAGGACCATATTGCACACCTCGAAGAAGTATTCGAAAGGCTGCAGAAGGCACAGTTAAAACTAAAAATATCAAAGTGTGAATTCATCAAAAAAGAACTAAACTATCTAGGTCACATTATCTCAGATATTGGTATCTCAGTTGACCCTGGAAAAGTCGCAGCTATGCAAAACATGCAACCTCCCCAGACCATTAGAGATATTCGAAGTTTCCTAGGCATGGCATCATACTACAGGAAGTACGTACCGAATTTCAGTAAAATAGCAAAACCCCTAAACGCTCTGACTCGCAAAAACGCAAAATTTCATTGGACGGCCGAAACGCAGACAAACTTTGAAACGCTCAAGCAGTCTTTACTAGAGGCGCCAATTTTAGCCTTCCCAGACATTTCGAAACCCTTCAAGCTATACACCGACGCGTCTCAGTATGCGTTGGGTGCCGTTTTGATGCAGGAACAAGATGGGGAAAACCGCGCGATTCAGTACATATCACATCAGTTTTCTGACCAAAAACTAAAATGGCCGACTATCGAACGCGAAGCGTACGCTATCATTTACAGTTTGGAAAAACTTCGTCCTATTGTTATCGGAACAGATATTACCGTCTATACAGACCACAAGCCGTTAAAACATTTGTTCACTAGCGAAATGAAAAACCCTCGTATTCAGCGTTGGGCCATCATTCTGGGAGAATATGGTTGCCAAAAAGAATACATTTCAGGCCCTCAAAATGTTGCTGCAGATATGTTATCACGTTTACACAATACCCCCGTCGAACAAAATTTGACGGACAATGAGCATCTTGATTGGAGAGGCGATGCCACGAACATTAACGCAGTAGACTGTTCCGATGTTAATGTAATTGACAACGGCCGCCGTGCCGAAACCGAGCCAGAAGAACAACCCGCTGCTGCAATACATCCGTTAGACTATCACAAAATTGATTCCCAAAGCCTTAAGCTTGCACAACAAAATGATCCAGAGCTGCAACAAATCATCATCGAGCTCCAGTCTGGAGAAACGTCAAACAATACAAAGCATTGTTTGGAAGAAGAATTGCTGTATCATTTAGAAAAAGGTACAAAGACTCGACCGCATACAAAAATGCAGCTTGTGTTACCACCCCAGTTCAGAAAAATGGTGCTGGAAGGCACGCATGATGGCTACCTTGGAGGACATTTAGGCATTGAAAAGACTACAGACAAATTACTAAAATACTATTTTTGGCCCTCGGTTCTTAAGGACGTCGTCCAATATGTGCAATCATGTGAAACTTGCAACAGAAAGAAATTGAGCCGAGAAAGACGCCCCATGCAAGACATGCCAATGCCGTCAGCACCAATGGAAATTATAGGCATTGACACGTGTGGTCCATTTCCCATTTCTGATCAAGGAAACAAATATGTGTGTACCATCGTTGATCATTTCAGTGGCTGGCCGGAAGCATGGGCCATCCCAGACAAATCAGCAGTCAGCATAGCAAAATTGTTGTTAGAAGAATTTATCCCACGGCATGGATGCCCCCAGGTTATCATTAGTGATCAAGGCACAGAGTATTGCAATGCTCTTTTGAAAATAGTCAACACAGAATTAGGCATTTCTAGGGTGCGCACTTCGAGTTACCACCCCCAGTCGAATGGCAAAACTGAGCGTTTTCATCGGTGTATGAATGACATGATTCAAAAACAAATTAGCGAAAACCAGACAAAATGGGATCAGATTCTGCAACCATGTTTAGGTGCCTATCGCGTGAGTAAAAACGAGTCTGCTAAGTATTCCCCTTACTTCATAATGTACGGACGTGACCCGGTGCTACCAGTCGACACACTGCTTCAGCCCCGTCTTAGATACGCTGGAGAAGACTATGTGCCCGTTATGTTCGAGCACTTGCACAATGCGTATTCACAGGTCGTCCAAAACATGCAACAGTCACGTGATCACAACAAAGCTCCTATAGCCCAGCACGCCACACCTTCAGACTTCAAGCCAGGTGACCCAGTATTCTATTTTGATCCCTCTGTTCATCCAGGTGACACGTCAAAATTCACTTTGCCATGGAAGAATTACTTCCGCATAGTATCAAAATTCGGGCAAGAAAACTACTGCATTAAAAACATGCAAACATCCAAAACAAAAATAGTTCATTCAGAAAACCTACGTCATAGAGAAGAAGGTGACGTATGGAACCGCACTTATGATACCACCAGACGTCCGATTCAGGTGAGTATTCGCCCTGAGAGCGAGCCGCTGCGGGAGCAGCCAATGCGCGCTGCCCGGTTGCCTTACTGCGACCGGCCTTGGTACTCCTCCATGGAAACTCAAGTTCACCCACCAGCTGAGGTGAGTAGAAATGTAGACAACGAAGAACGTGCCACGGAACTGCAGAGAGAGGAGCCTGCTCCGACCTCTGAGAACCCTTCAGTAGCAACAGGTAACCCCACTGTTTACTCCCCACAATCACCGGATAGTGGAGAGCATGGCCCGTTATCACAGCTGCCACGGAGGAGTCATCGGTATGACCTCAGGTCACAGAGACCCGGTGAACCTCCCGAAGGGTACAGCTACGTACATACCAGACCGTATGTTCGTAAGAGACGACTTGACAGTTCTTGTGACCGCACGACAGACAAACGACTAAAGGCCCAATCTGACAACGACTGTCTAGCTGTCCGGGCTAGCAGTCCGAATGATGACGCTGTCAACCAGCGCTCATTTGACATTTTGAATCACCGTGGAATAAGTGTTTCATCAGATTGGTTACCTGCCGTCCATAGTTTCGTTATATTCGCATTGGACTGCATGTTCCCGGGTGCGATATAATATGAACTGTCATTGTGTTCCAGGGCACCAAAAATGAGGGCAATAACTGCAGTTTTGATGATTGGATGGCTCTCGGCAACTCTTCGCGCATCTGCATCTCCGCCTGCCGACCCCGGCCATATTTTCATACCCCTGGGTAAAACGTACCCTAGCTACAGCTCGTGGGCCATCACGCTGTCAACAAGCATGTCCCCCTATCGCAGAGGAATTCGAGGAATTCGCAATACTATAGCGTCACTTGAGCTAACCGCTAAAACGCTGAATAGGACTAACCGCATGAACTTCTCCACAGATCCCAACCAAGTACCACTTAAGATGGCAATCCAACAATTGTCCAGATCCATTGAGTTACTAGGTCACGAAGAGGTAGAACTCATCACGGCCTTCGGCGACCTCCTTTCCATGTCACCCCCACCTGATGTCCCCTCGCCCCCTCGGCGGGAAAGGAAATATAAACGCCGCACAAAGCGAGTACGACGCGGGTTGATCGACGGCATCGGCAAAGTCATGTCGTCCCTGTTCGGCACAGCTACTGAAACAGAAATTAGTCACCTGGACAAAAATGTTAAACTCATTAATGCAAAGGAGGTTGCCATGGCACACGCGTTCAATGGCACCCTCAGTGTATTGAATTCTACTCGTACTGCTACCACTCAGAACCGCAAAACTCTCCGATCAATGAAATCTGCGATTCAGTCCATGACTGACGCGCATGCTGACCTCCTACATGCCACCCAACGCGATAACGCCCAACTTTCCCTCTCTCTCTACGTGGCTGACCTCTCCGAACGTATACATAAGGTCACGCGAAGCGTGCATCACATGTACACTGCTCTAGTGTCGCTGTCTGACAAATTGGCACTTGCACAGGTTGGTATCCTCCACGCTGACCTGATTCATGCGCGTGACTTCAACCGCCTTCTCCGCAAAATCAACAAGCGCCTCCCGGCTAATTTTAAACTTCCATTTCCTCTGGATGCCACTAGTGAATACATTCGTGTTGCAAAAACCAAACTAGTCAAAGACGCAGACACGTTCCACATACTGTTTTACGTGCCACTGCTGCATACGTTGCATGCCTTTGACGTATTCCGGTTCTTCCCGTATCAAGTGCCACTTCACGATCAAAACATTTCGCTAGCTTACGTGCCTAATGAACCACGCTATCTGATTGTTTCTGAAAACCGCCAGCAATACATCCAGCCCGAAGACTCCGAAATGGAGTCATGCCTACTCGCCAAACAACCCTTCTGCCCCCTCCATGAGCCAGCATACGCCACTGCCGACGCCGATTCGTGTGTCGTTTCCCTATTCCGCCGTGACAGTTCCGCGATTTCCAGACTGTGCGCTCCTATTGTTAGACCAACCAACAACGCTCCCAAAGCATACTATCTCACTCAAGGCAAATGGCTCCTCGTCTCTCGCCCACCATTCCAACTGACCACGGTGTGTCCTCAGAACAGCACCACCAGCCTGGTTGCAACGGCCGTGATAATCGTGACACTTCCGGTCGAATGCTCTGCTTCCGGTACCTCGATCTACCTGCCTCCATATTATGCTAGCGAAACTCACCTGGAGCTCCCTCCATTTGATGCCATCATCACGCCCGATAACTCTTCTGCGCATGTCCCTATCTGGAACCCACACTGGTCTACCGTCATTCCCACCGCTGTACAGTCTAATGGGACATCACTGCCGCCGCTGCACATTGATGGAATGCCCGCTGACGAGTATTTTAACAGGATCGAGTCGCTGCCTCTTGAGGAAGTTGCTGATGACAGCCCCGCCGCATTCTCGATGTCATGGATGCTTATCCTAATAGTTGGTTCGCTCACGATGGTGTGCTTATGCTTCATTGTTACACATTGCTGCCCCCGTTCTCTCGCTGCTTATCGCTTACCTCGCTTCATGCCGACCCAACAAGGCAACCCTGAACCAGCCATTGAATTACTTGAAACCTCTCGCATTGCCACTCAGCACATCGGGACCGCCAGACCAGAATGCCCGCCAGCTGCCTCCGCCGAGGACGCCGCGACCCCCCGGGGCGCTGCTCCACTGCTTGCGGCAGAGATGTCGCGTCCGGCCGTATTCGGTGGCCGACCGACAGCAGCTGTGCGTTTCTCCGAACTGGAAGTGTGAGGCCACACACCCTTGCTGGACGTTGACCGGCCAGTCGACGTTCCAATTGCGCCCGCGTTCCCCTCGTATCGTTCCGCGTTCCCCTAGTGCCGCTCCGCGTTCCCCTAGTGCCGTCGCGTCCCCGAGGACCGTGAAGTTCCTCTGTTGTGTGCAGTGCCCCGTCGCACACAGCCGCCGCGTCCCACCCCGCGCCGTGTCGTGCCATAGTGTTATTGTATTAGTTAGGGTCTTCTAGTGTATAGGGAACATGGTACGCTCTTTCGCTTTTATAGCCAATATGTACAACGGGTGCTCTTGTAGTCGTGAGCCGTCGCTAGTCCTAACCGCTCTTGTACATCGTCACTGAGGCCTCCGCCCATCAGGCGCCGGCGCTCACATAACTTGTCAATATAAGGGGGGGGGGGGTAGGTATGTAACGGCCAGCCTGTGTTATACCCTATTTTCAGCTGTGCATCAGGTACACCAATTTTTCATTTTTTACAATGACTATCTGCAGTCTGCAGTACGCAGTCTGCTCATGCCGCGCTGTGCCGCGCCGTGCCGAGCCGCGCCGGGCCGCGAGCCGCCGCCAGACGCCCATCGCCCATAAACACCCTCCACGGTTGACGTGACCCGCTCACGCTTCGCTTAGCCTCCGTCACGGTGGATGGGATCTGGGTGCCTTTTTGGCTAAACTCGTGACGACGCATAGAACGCAGACCACCGCATCACGAGACCTGTCTGCATAACTTCCTGGAGGTGGAGCTAAAATCTAGCCAATCATGTGTTATTACGTATAGTGAAATTCCTAATGAGTAACCTATCGTGTGCCTCTACGTGTAGTCTGAAATGTGTGTAGCCAATCACCGCGATGTGCCGGACGGAGCCGAGGTTAGCTCGGCTCAGTCGCAGCGAGGGAGAGCAGATTCCGGACGGCGCCCGACCAAGCAAGACTGCTGTTCCGCTTCTCACTGTTTCGTTTACTGTGCAAATATTACTTCTCCTCTCAACTGGACTTCTCTCTGACTGCGAATGCCGAAGGCCGCGCCCCGCTTGGGCACTGAGAAACCGGCCTGCTACACTCTTAGACCCGAAATGGGCCCCTCTGAGCCGCGACGGAGGGGGGAGGGCTTTAGCCTTATAGCCCCCCCCCCCCCTGGCTGCGCCCCTGGTCAGCAGATCAGACGTGCTGGCGACGACATCCTGCAACCATTATGCCAGCTGCACTTCGGTGAGGGCCGCTGCCGTGATAATCACCATACTTGTTACTTCAATACAACGGCGTCCGATTTGCTAGAACTGACGCATCATACAGACACCAATGAGCCTCAGCACAGTAACACAACATTACACAGCAGCACGGAAACATGGACGTGAACGTGCCAGAGCGAAACGAACGTGTCCAGCAGCGCCCCGTCAGGTTGCCCATGGCGTGCCCATGGACGAACCTGTGCCATGGTCCAGGCGTGCCCATGGACGAACCTGACGTGCCAGAGCGAAACGAATGTCCAGCAGCGCCGTCACACAGAGCAGAGCACAAACATAACTCACTGGCATGGCTCTGTACTTATCTCAGTCATCGCACTAACATACACTATCAGCACACTATGAACACCCAATCATACATTACCAGTAAAACGCCTTTTTGGGCGATGAATGAGCTGGTGCGCACTGGTAAAGCTAAAACAGGTTTGAAATATGAAACGGTACGGGAGCACACGTGGTAGTAACACATAGTCCTTTAAGTCCTTTTAGTTGTCCATAAAAATTGCCAGGCCTCTATGCATGCCAACATAAAAATTAAGTTTTATTCAATTGTACATGATCTCCTTTCTCGAATCCGCCAAAAGTGAGTACGTCCTGAGCGCTGCATGCTTCAGCGTATACAAAATGAATGCTCAGATAAATCAAGCCATTTTTGATCAATAATTATTTGTGTTCATTTCGACGTCTGCGGGTGCCACGCGCTGTGGTACCACCTATATCAGAACGCATCATATCAAAATCAAAATTGATTTGATGTTCCTATCCAATGGTAAAAACCCGATCTCAATCAGAGCAGTGGTTACAAAGTTATTAGCTTCCGAAAAGCATCTGTATGGCTGGGTCGGGCCGGGTCAAATGTAAATTTGTCTAGTAAGTTGACGAGAAACCTCACGGGCGCTTCGCGCCCGATCGGTAATCAACACACTACCACACGCTATCACCAGTAAAACGCCTGTTTGGGTGATGGCCGGGCGAGCGCGCTCTGGTAAAGCTAAAACAGGTTTGAAATATGAAACGGTACGGGAGCACACGTGGTAGTAACACATTGTCCTTTAAGTCCTTTTAGTTGTCCATAAAAATTGCCAGGCCTCTATGCATGCCAACATAAAAAATAAGTTTTATTCAATTGTACATGATCTCCTTTCTCAAATCCGCCAAAAAGGAGTACACACAGAAACACCTCTTAGAACTTTTTCTGAATGCTCTTCCCTGAGAAACCCGCACGGTTTCCATTTCGAGACCTTTGAGTGGATGGTCTTGCCTGAGAAATCTACATGGTCTCCGGCGTTGGTTGTTGAGAGTAAATATGTCTCCAGCTGACCATTTCATGTCTCTGAGACCATCAGGCAGTCAACGAATAAGAAAAGTCTGTCCCGATCGAGGATCGAACCCGCGGATGTTTTTAAAGTCAGCTGTTGAGAACAGTGGATGGTCTCCTGAGAGAATCCCGAAGTTGAATTAATTCCACGCAGATGGAGCCACCATAGCATTGCAGGTGTCGCTGTAATCGCAACGACGGAAACCGACTTTTATTCAAGTAAATACCGAGTAACTATTATTTTTTCGATTGCTTTGATTTGTAAATATTACTTTCATACCATCATTTATTAACAAAACAATATTTATACACGGAAAGGCGGTAAGCATCAACCTCACCCAGCAATTGCCTTGGTTGGTACAATCTTTTTGGCTACGCTGGCACAAGCCGTGCCGTAGCTCAGTGGTAGAGCGTTCGCTTAACATGTGAAGGGTCCCCGGTTCAATCCCAGGCAGCGCCGATACCTTTTCAGGCATTCTCAAGCAAGACACGGTGTTCATGTTGGGAACCTTGACAAAAAAAGATAATCTTGAGACCAAAAGACCCCCTCGAAAGTTCTCGTAAAATGTTGCTCTCTGCAGAGACTAAATCGACGCCTGTATGGTTTCTGAGAACTCTCAAGAGTCTCCGATGTCTGTCAGTGTACGTCCTGAGCGCTGCATGCCTCAGCGTATAAATTAATGCTTAGAATAATACAGCCATTTTTTTATCAAGAATCATTTTTGCAAGTTTTTTTTGTTCATTTCGACGTTTGCGTGTGCCCTCTGCCACGCGCTGTGGTACCACCTCTATCAGAACGCACAATATGAAAAACAAAATTGATTTGATGGACCTATCCAATGGTCAAAACCCAATATCAATCAGAGCAGTGGTTGCAAAGTTATTAGCTTCCGAAAAGCGTCTGTATGGCCGGGTCGGGCCTGGTCAAATGTAAATTTGTCTAGTAAGTTGACGAGAAACCTCACGGGCGCCTCGCGCCCGCTCGGTAACCAAACACTAGCTCAGTTTTTGATTTGCCTCAGCTACTCCGTCACTGCAGAGTTAGTTCAGGCCTGTGGCCGCGCGGCGCCACAGGCCTGAACCTGTGGCCGCGCGGCGCCACAGGCCTGTAGTGGCGCGCTGCCACTACACACTGCCGGCACCATTCACGCAATTCGTCAGGACCTGGCGGATATGGGCCGCCTCACGCGAGTGCGTGTTGGTGCCAGCCCCATGGTGATGTCCTGTATGGGCAGGTGCGGCATCTCGCTCATCCAACACAGGTGCGGAGCCGCGTCCGACGCCAGCGGCCTCAACCTTCCGTTGCCGCATGTGCAGGGCGCAGGTCGCCTTCACCAGCGTCGCCATCCTCTCCGGCGCGCAGCCCACCGTCCCTCGTTTTTGTTTTGCGCCAGCGCTGGGACATGATTCCGAACGCGTTCTCGACGCAACTGCACGCGCGCTCGGCTGAGGCGATAGTTCAATACGCGCCTGTTGTCCGCCTCCGGTCCCACGAGCGACGCCCTCGTCAGGACCTGGCGCTATAATATCGCACTCGCATCATCCAGCCGGGTCATTTCGGAGCTGGCCAACAAGGAGGTGAAATTCACCCTGCTTTTCTCGGCATGTCAGAACTGGCCGGCTCCAGTGTCTCTATCGGTGATGCTGCTTCTTGTGGCGTTGCCGACGTCGAAGCAGCCTCAAAATCCTGACCCGCTGCAGAGAGGCAGTCAGGTTTCTGAGGCGAGATTCGCCAGTGTCAGAAGGTGCCGCGCTGGCGCCAGCAGTCGACGGATCCATACCTGAAAGCAGATAAAACGTGCATCAGCATTCAGTATCGGCCAATGTATAACATGAAGCATCGGGAAATATTTACAAAGTAAAATAACACCAAAGGTCCCATTTCGGCATATTGTTGTATGACCAGATCAACCTGTGGAGCTAATGCACAGAGGTCAGCTCAGTCTGGGGTAAGCTGGTGAACACAGGTCAGATACACCGGTGGAACTGACGAACAGAGGTCAGCTCAGTCTGGGGTGAGTTAGCATCAGTTGTCAGATCCACCTGTGGAACTGATGAACAGCTCACGAACAGGTCAGCTCAGGTCAGCTCAGTCTGGGGTAAGTTTGCATCAGTGCACAGAGGGCGAGAACGGCCTTTTAGCACGACACGGTGTTTCTGCTTCAATTTACGACATCGGTTTGAACATGTAGCATATCAATCGATAGCTGATGCATCTCGGAGCTCAAAATGTGCACTTCCTTTTATCTGGGTTTAACCCAGCATTGACCGGGGAGGCAAATATTGCCTCCCCCCTCCTTATCTCCGGAACCAATGATCGCAGCGAGACGCGCAAGGCGGCATTCGAAAGCTCTCAGTGACTCGCATCTAAAACATACTCGAAACTATATAATTAAGGTCACATATTAGGTCAAAGTCGGGTCAAAGATAAAAATCGACGCATTTGAGTTTATGGGCCATGCTTTCCATCCAAAGCCTTTGATTGCGACCATGAATCATTATCACCCACAATGCTCCCAAAGGTATAATACACATGTCACATGAGCTAAAGTGAGGTTCTTTACAAAGGTCAAGGTCAAGGTCAGGTCACAAAAGGTCACTATGCACATAAATTCTACGAAAGTCATGCGACACATGTTTTATGGGCTATATTGTACACGTATAATTCGATAGTGATAGTCATTTTACCATCTGATTTCATTTAAGTGAAGTTAGTGTCAAGCTCAGCTCAGATCAAAGTCAGGTCACAAAAGATAAAAACTTTAAATTGATAAATATAAATACAAAAGGCATGTTTCTAGACCGATTTTGTCTCAGAAATGCAGTTCTGGCATTTATTTGTCTGTATCAGGTCAATAAAAAACAAAAACGCAATAACAAATATTACGTCATGAGTTACTCTTACTTAGGGAGCCATTAGTCAGTCAAAAACAAAGATATTGCTTTAAAATTTGGTTTGGGTATTGGCCATATGTGGTTCTCCAACATATATTCCGGTTTTTTCAAATGTTTGAGAAGTTTGATTTTGAGGGCATCTTTTTAAACAAAATATTTTGTTTTCTATTTTTGGGGGTAAAAACAAAAACCAATCGAAAATCCAAGATAGCCATTTTGTAGCCCTTGTCACTTGCTATCTTAAGACTTTTATCTTTAAAAAAATGGCTTTTATACGGCCAGTTACCTAGAGACAGAAAAGATTCGAGCATTGTAATGGCGCAGAGTTAATAGTGATGTACACTATAAAATAAGCTGCAAAATAAAAAGCGCAAATATGCGCAAGGTTTCTTTTAATAGGCACAAAGTATAAACTCTAACCAGGAAAAAAAGGCTTCATCAAAGCGTAGAACCGTGGAATAAAAATTGTAGGATTGACTCAAGTTTGTATTCTGTTGGTCAGCCACTTCAGCTAACATACCTCACTTAGTCTTAATGTTATAATATAAAATTGCTAATTCACATGAAAAGGTCATAATGGGTATTTGGGGCTGCTGATGATTAGTACTTTCAAGAAAAAATACCATAAAACCTCTACGAAACGTTCCTCGCCTCTCACATTAGCATATATCCATGCGATAAGAATGAGGCGCGCCACAGCAATATCGGCGGCTGCACAATAGTGTGTGTTTGAAGACATGGTGCATACAAATAAGCAAACTTATTGGCGAATCGGTGTTATACTTTCATGCTATGGACATTTTTATTGAAAATGAGCCGTATAAAATAGTCATTTTTTAAATTGTATTTTTCACCCCATGTCGCGCTAGCAGGCCGTTGTCGCCCACTGTGCAGTGGTCAGATCCACCTGGGGAACTGATGAACAGCTCAGGTCAGCTCAGTCTCGGGTGAGTTGGCATCAGTGGTCAGATCCACCTGTGGAACTGACGAACACGTCAGCTCAGTCTGGGGGCATCAGTGGTCAGATCCACCTGTGTAACTGACGAACAGAGGTCAGCTCAGTCTGGGGGCATCAGTGGTCAGATACACCGGTGGAACTGACGAACAGAGGTCAGCTCAGTCTGGGGGCATCAGTGGTCAGATACACCGGTGGAACTGACGAACACATGTCAGCTCAGTCTGGTGTGAGTTGGCATCAGTGGTCAGATACACCGGTGGAACTGACAAACACAGGTCAGCTCAGTCTGGTGTGAGTTGGCATCAGTGGTCAGATCCACCTGTGTAACTGATAAACAGCTCAGGTCAGCTCAGTCTCGGGTGAGTTGGTGAACACAGGTCAGATACACCGGTGGAACTGACGAACAGAGGTCAGCTCAGTCTGGGGGCATCAGTGGTCAGATACACCGGTGGAACTGACGAACACATGTCAGCTCAGTCTGGTGTGAGTTGGCATCAGTGGTCAGATACACCGGTGGAACTGACGAACACATGTCAGCTCAGTCTGGGGGCATCAGTGGTCAGATCCACCTGTGTAACTGATAAACAGCTCAGGTCAGCTCAGTCTGGGGTGAGTTGGCATCAGTGGTCAGATACACCGGTGGAACTGACGAACACATGTCAGCTCAGTCTGGTGTGAGTTGGCAGCAGTGGTCAGATACACCGGTGGAACTGACGAACACAGGTCAGCTCAATCTGGTGTGAGTTGGCATCAGTGGTCAGATACACCGGTGGAACTGACGAACACATGTCAGCCCAGTCTGGTGTGAGTTGGCATCAGTGGTCAGATCCACCTGTGTAACTGATAAACAGCTCAGGTCAGCTCAGTCTGGGGTGAGTTGGCATCAGTGGTCAGATACACCGGTGGAACTGACGAACACATGTCAGCTCAGTCTGGTGTGAGTTGGCATCAGTGGTCAGATACACCGGTGGAACTGATGAACACATGTCAGCTCAGTCTGGGGGCATCAGTGGTCAGATACACCGGTGGAACTGACGAACACATGTCAGCTCAGTCTGGTGTGAGTTGGCATCAGTGGTCAGATACACCGGTGGAACTGACGAACACATGTCAGCTCAGCCTGGGGGCATCAGTGGTCAGATCCACCTGTGTAACTGATAAACAGCTCAGGTCAGCTCAGTCTGGGGTGAGTTGGCATCAGTGGTCAGATACACCGGTGGAACTGACGAACACATGTCAGCTCAGTCTGGGGGCATCAGTGGTCAGATCCACCTGTGTAACTGATAAACAGCTCAGGTCAGCTCAGTCTGGGGTGAGTTGGCATCAGTGGTCAGATACACCGGTGGAACTGACGAACACATGTCAGCTCAGTCTGGTGTGAGTTGGCATCAGTGGTCAGATACACCGGTGGAACTGATGAACACATGTCAGCTCAGTCTGGGGGCATCAGTGGTCAGATACACCGGTGGAACTGACGAACACATGTCAGCTCAGTCTGGTGTGAGTTGGCATCAGTGGTCAGATACACCGGTGGAACTGACGAACACAGGTCAGCTCAGTCTGGTGTGAGTTGGCATCAGTGGTCAGATACACCGGTGGAACTGACGAACACATGTCAGCTCAGTCTGGGGGCATCAGTGGTCAGATACACCGGTGGAACTGACGAACACAGGTCAGCTCAGTCTGGTGTGAGTTGGCATCAGTGGTCAGATACACCGGTGGAACTGACGAACACATGTCAGCTCAGTCTGGGGGCATCAGTGGTCAGATACACCGGTGGAACTGACGAACACATGTCAGCTCAATCTGGTGTGAGTTGGCATCAGTGGTCAGATACACCGGTGGAACTGACGAACACAGGTCAGCTCAGTCTGGTGTGAGTTGGCATCAGTGGTCAGATCCACCGGTGGAACTGACGAACACAGGTCAGCTCAGTCTGGGGGCATCAGTGGTCAGATACACCGGTGGAACTGACGAACACATGTCAGCTCAGTCTGGTGTGAGTTGGCATCAGTGGTCAGATACACCGGTGGAACTGACGAACACATGTCAGCTCAATCTGGTGTGAGTTGGCATCAGTGGTCAGATACACCAGTGGAACTGACGAACACAGGTCAGCTCAGTCTGGTGTGAGTTGGCATCAGTGGTCAGATACACCGGTGGAACTGACGAACACATGTCAGCTCAGTCTGGTGTGAGTTGGCATCAGTGGTCAGATCCACCAGTGGAACTGACGAACACAGGTCAGCTCAGTCGGGGTCAGTGGGCATATTTTTACTTTCCAAAATCCAAGTAGAATAATGTTTCTAAAAATGAAACTTAATTTCCCTAACAGGAAAATCTTACCCTCTTTTAGTCTATCTACCTTTTGATTTTCACTCTCTGGGACCAGGTCATGAAAATAAAAATCCAACACTGCCCAGAAGCTCCCAATATACACTTAACTGCCCTCTATTGACCATTCTGAGATACTACCAATTCATAAATCGTGAGCCTTCATACACTAACCTAAGAATAGGTGGCAAAAGGGGAATCTGTGTTTACACTGCCAGTCACCCACTCTATCCAGTTCAAAGCCAAACTTGATTCCAGCCTGGCCTGATGAGCATCTCATTGCTACCAATATGAAACCTATGGACATTGGCCTTGTAGGGTGAAATTATAATCGGCAATAGTTCTGTAATTCACCTTCCCAGTTAATGGTGTTCTGGAGATCTCTAATAGAAGAAGGGAGTATTATTACGAGAAACAGGAAAGTGTACTAGTAATACCAAAGCCATAATGTCACCAAAAACGATACATAATCGAACCTGGCCTAACCTTTACAGCAATTACGGTTGCAGGGACCCACGTTTAGAACGCTCCGCTCGCTGCGCTGGAGAACCTACCCCCTGGTATGTGTGTGTGTGTGTGGGGGGGGGGGGTGCAGGTTATACAAGATGGTCAAGATGGTCTCGTGGGCCCCCGGACCCACCAGACCATCTTGTAGACAGACAGTCAACCCACTTTTCAGTCTGTCGTAATATTACCATCAGCTGACTACTCTTCCTCGGTAATTTTTGACTAAGGTACTTGTCGGTGCCCAGAGTTTGTAGTAATCAAGGTTCAGGGTTACAATCACCGTTGTGGGTCTGGAGTCATAGGGAAGCTTTATGACGTCACCAGATTCTGGCTACAAGCGAATCTAGGAATAATTTTGTGAGCCAGTGATTGACGTGCAAAGTAACGTCGTGGTGGCGGCCGCGCAACTACAAGTCCTGCGCTCCGCCAGGAACGGAGGTTTAGTGAGAGCGTGATAGGGCTTGATAGAGAATCTGGTGACGTCACAAAGCTTCTCTATGACTCCAGACCAACAACGGTGATAGTAACCTTCAACCTTGATTACTACAAACACGCGGTGCACCGACAGGTACCTTAGCCGAAGATTACCTGTTCTTCTATTAGTGACCTCAAGAACACCATAAACTGGGGAGGTAAATTACTGAACTAATACCGTATAATCTTCCGTCACGTTCCAACTTTACTTTTCATGCTATCAGATGCAAGGTGCTTTAGTGTTGGTTTTGTTCACATTCTGATAGCATGAAGAGTCTGAGGTTAGGACATGTCCGGGGTTAACAGCAGTTTATCCCAGTTTCCATTAATTAATAATATGGTTTATGTTAAGTGTTAACCAACTTAACAATGGAAGAAGTATCAATGAACGAAATCGTCTACATTAATCAGTATCCATTTTGTGAGGCATTTTAAGCTAAATTTCTCAGCAGTTATTATTACATGTCAATATATAGAAAGAAAACAGGTTCAGTATCGACAAATAAGCTTAAAACAAGACATTGGATAACTGCGCCATATTGAGCACCATGATTTGAATGTACAATAAAACCGTCACGTAATACAAAACATGGCAAAAGATCACGCAAATCTCAATATTTATAATTTAAGAGGTATGCAGTTTAAGAGGTATTAAGAAGAATGACCCCAAGAACGTATATTTTGACTACAAAAACGCATACACTCACCCAATATTCCACTCGTCCCTCTGAGATCGCTGAACAAATATGGCCGACGCTGCGCTGCCGAAGAGTTGTCGAGAATCGCCCAGAGTTGTCGCCCGTGACGTCATTGTGACGTAAGCAAAAGCGTGCAACTCCATCGGTCGCCATAGGTGTTGAGAATCGCCCAAAAGGTTGCCTAACCGCCAGACCGATGGCAACTCTGAGCAACCGGTTGCCGAAATGTTGACGAGATATTGCCCGTCTAACCTAAGCTTAATAGGGTTGTGCACGTGCACACGTGCAGAGGCATCCCACCCCTGACTTGTGGGAAAGCATGGCGGCTGAGGATCCCTAACCACACACCACGTGGTTTGCACCACAGGTCGTGTTCGTTTGTGAACAAAACCAACACGAATCTCAGTAGCGGCGGCGGTCGCGCGGTAGCCCGTCACTTACACAACTACTCACAAAACTCTCACAGATTCACTGGTGTTTATTAAATCGTAGTCCTGTGCAGGCTCTGGTGGGTCCGCTCCTCCGGCGGGGCGCGCGGTGCATGATCTGCTGCACGCGATGACCGGTGATATGACGGTGGTCGAGTTATTTTGCATCTCATGATATGTGTTAGAGTTGGCGCCTAGAGTCAAGCTCCCCAGCTTTTGCGCCAAGTCAACTGTATGTGTACCATATGAATATGTTATAGAACCAAATTTGCACACAATCTGCTCAACCGTTGCGGAGTTTTACCGAGACGACAGTTTTCAACACCCCTCACGCGGCACGAGCCACTAGTCACCCACGCGAGTCGGCACTGGTCTCAAACAGGGTAAATTGGATGGGACTGCTCAGCAAAGAAGCCCGCTTGTCAATCGGACGTGCGGTTGCAGGGATATGAGCTTCTCAAAAGCGTCGCCACTGCACAGTGGGCGTTCCGGCCGGTCTAGCCTCGCGGAACTCAAAAAAATAAATTACCGATTGTGATATCAAAATGTATATCAATCGACTGTAAAATGTCCATTGATCACCAAGATCACATTGATTTGATCATTCGATGTTTTGTTCGTAGAGGAATGGGACTTTAAACACAAGAGTTCACATCACCTTTAAAAACTCATCGTTCACGGGCGATTTAAACGTTCTGGCAAATGTGATGATGAGGCAATATGCTTTCATTTTCCGCACCTAGTGTGTTATAGTGTGATGTAATGATATGTTGTCGTGCATATAATAGTTAGATCTAGAAGATTGAGCAAATCAATAAGCCAAATAAATATTAAATATATCGCCTTATCTCTGTTGATGCTTAAAAATAATATAATTAAATTCGATAGTGCCGATATAAAAAGTATCATCAGGTAGCGAATCAAAACTAGCAACAGGATGTGCACTGGGATCTTATATAACGGGTCAAGCTTGAAAAAGTTGCGCAAACTTGCGCCTTAGCCTTTTATGTAACATTTTGCAAGAAGTTTCCGTATTTACTTGAGCGCCCGGGTGTAGGAACCCAGCGCATGGTATATGATCTATAAGCTCGCACTTGAAGGTTTTTATTTCAACGATGATATAAAACCACCACCAAACTACAGCGGACTCAGAAGCGTCCTCATTGGTTGGTGGTCAGACTAGCACAGCATCACAGCAGAGCGTCACAGCAGCAGTGATAGTGACTAGCTGTAACTCGTCATAGTGCTGTGAAATGTGTGAAGAATTAAATAAATGTAAGGTTCATGAACAAGGTCTACCTCTACCTGGAATAGTTCCATAAAGTATACATGCGTAAATCATAAATAGGGTGAAATGTACGTCTGCCGAAGCATCAATTATCTAAGGACATGGCAAAAAATGACTTTTGTCCAAGCTTACCGGAACCGAGTTGTCAAATATACCTAGGTTTCGTTTTTGAACGTTTCGAATAATATTAATGCGTTTATCTGAGACGACTGGCCCTCGGGAGACCAATATACAATATGGTACAATGCATTGCGCATTTAGTAGTTGTGCTTGTAGCAGATATGTACTAATTTCATGTATTTGTCTTATACACCCAGAGGATACACCAAGAGCAAAATGTTGGGATATCTATTGGGGATAGCCATTAGAGTCGTGCCCCAAGTTCTACAACAGATACTTATCTTTCAAGTTCTGACCACATCTGGTACCATATTTCCCTGATGTGGAAAAGCCTAACCCTAATTCAAAGCAGGAATACATTTATGATGGCAAATTTGCACAATTTGTGTGAAAATGTACGCTCTCTCAATATGGCAAACAAATATAAACAAAGCAAATATTAAACAAGTCAGCAAAAGCCAGTCAGCAAACAAGCGAAACGTTTCGAACGCTGCCGAAAATGTTTTCTGGATACCTCAAAAACCTCATTATTGCACGCTATTAAAATTATTATTGTTGCAAAATCATATTAACCCGCGAGTTAAAAGGGGGGGGGGGTCTATCTCCCCCCTCCGTTATTTTGCGATATCTCCTAAACTAACACCGGTATCGTCACCAAACTTTCAATACTCTCTCTCTCACATTAATTTTACACATGTTTGTTGAAGGAAAAATATTAGCTTATGATAGGTCAACCGGGAATGACGTCAGAGTGACGTCATGTTCTGCGGTTTTTGTTGAAAAATAAGGGTTTGCAAAATACGCTGTCAAAAGTACATTTAAGACAAATTAAATTATCACATACCAAATGACTGATAATAGACTTGGCTATCAAACTGATATCTTCGATTTGCGATTTTATTGAAATTCAAAAGTTTGAGAAATCCAAAGACCCAAAAATATAGTTTTTGCAATATTTTCCAAACAAATCAGTTATCCAACACTGGAATATATGTAAACGAGACGTGTCCAGTGAATATGTGTACCAAATTTTAAGTCAATATCGCCAAAAATACTTTACTTATGACCTTTCAAAGACAAAAATCGACCACCTCTCACAGTATTACCATGCATAAAAATGCATTTTCGTTTTTGCTTTTTACTTCTATTTCTATGGAATAAACAATGTTATAGGGTCATTTTTCGGGTTCGAGACGAAAAACGAACCAATAAACATGTGTTACAACGCCTAATAACCGTAATCGGCAGTTTGACCTCGTGACCTCGGATGACCTTGACCTGACCCACGGTCATAAAAAGCTTAGAATGGTACTTAGAAGTGTCAGACACACGAATCGTACCGATTTATTGACTGCTAATGCGTTATCGCAATTTTGCGCGACAATTCCATCCACCGAGACCTTTATGACACGGTCAAACATTGTGTCTTTGACGTGACTTGTGACGTCATCGGTGACCCTGAGGTCAACAATATTAGGTTTCCCCCCACACATTTTCAAGGGACATCGAATGCCGTTTGAATTGGTAAAATCAGTCCAGTAATTCCGGAGATCCGAGGAGATCCAAATTGTAACCCTAATGTTCTGTATTGCAACTTGCAAGCAATCCCCGCGTTACAAAAGCACTGCAACATGTCCGCTATTTAACGTAATGTATTCCTTGATTAATTGGCTTTCTAATGATGTTTCACTGGTTGATGCATGTTGTAAGGTAAAAAACGTTATAGGGGTTAATAGGTTTCGCGAGGCTAAATCCCCTTTTACGCCCACTGTGCACTGGCCGGGTCGGGTCGGGCCGGGCCGGGCCGCTCATGTTAAGATTTTCCCCATATACCACGGAAGGACGAGCGAGCGTAGACTGTAGTGTAGAACATCAAATGCTGTTTTCAATACATTTCAGTAGCCAGCTTCTTTGATAGCAGAGAACGGCATTGTAAGTTGCAAGTTTTAATGGACCAATTTGTCTCCCATTCACTGAGAGGGGACCACAGCACTGGAGCCAATCTGAACTTCAATGGCCAAGGAAATTGGCCCACACAAGAGTCAAGTTTTTCTCCGCCAGAAAATCTTGTGGGCAAAAAGTCATCTACTAATAGTTGGCGTGACTTCGTAAGTTCTTCAAACTTTCAATAAACTTTCTACAGAGTCGAGTAAATGGTAGGTAATATCATAATATTGCCTTATCACTGTTGATAAAGGAAACACACACACACACACACGCACACACACACACACACACACACACACACACACACACACACACACACACACACACACACACACATATATATATATATATATATATATATATATATATATATATATATATATATATATATGCGAAAATATTCGTCTCATTTATTTGTGAAGGGTTCCGAACAGCATCAAAAGAGACTCAGTGTAACCTCATCTCTCCATCAAAGCCCACGCAAATGGGTGTCTTGCAGCACGTTTCGACTTACCCGTACGACACTCTATTTACGACATTATTCCCCCGGGGACAGCGGCGCTGCTTCCCACTACGATGCACAACACCACGCCACCACCGCGCCACACTCACCGTCCCCGCGTCGCGCTCGCCGCGCTGCATCGGATTCGCCGCCGGCGCGGCGGAAATGAGCCGCCGGAAGCCACTAACGGCGCGTGTAGGCCCACAAAGGGCCAACTGTCGCGGCCACCGCTCACCATCATCCCTTTTACGCTCTCACTTTATCTGTTAAAAGCCGGCGCGATAGCGTCGGGTTTCTAATTCGTCCGGGACCGAGCGCCGCAGAGGGAGTGCCGCCGCCCGAAAACAGGGACCCACGCCGACACACAGAAGGGATATAATGGTCCGTTGAAAGAGTGATGAGTCTCCAATGGAAACTCAATTGTAGAGCGCTGTTTGTCTGGCCAATGCGGGCTGGCTACGCACATACCTGGTGAATGGCTCCGTTTCTGAGAGTTATTATGCCTGGTCAATCAGGGCTGTCCACGCGAACGGTCGATATTGCGTGCCGTCGCTTTGTTCTGGGCGGAACCGGTTAATATCCATTCCAGTTCCAGCCAGAGTTTAATCAGTTCAAGTCCCTTGAATATCAATCAATCTGGTACGAAGGCTACACAATGCGATCCATGTAGGTCCATGTAGGTCCATATAATGCGATCCATGTAGGTCCATGTAGGTCGATGTAATGCGATCCATGTAGGTCCATGTAGGTCGATGTAATGCGATGATCCATGTAGGTCTACAGAGTCAATTATTCGGACCCCAATTGGATATAATCAAGTATGTATTCGTAGTGCTCTGATAATAATCGTTTTTGGTAAGCTGCATCTCATAATATTATTCGCCGATGTACATATTACTTGTGGATTTTGTGCAATCGAATCTGTAACGTAACTCAGCTATTGCATAGATACACATGAACCACTGTATACCAAGGAACGTGCTCCTTGTCGCGGCCAAGGAGATATTGATCCATGATATTGTCCATGGGCCACTATCCATACACTTATTGTACTTATTTCCGTGTCGCGTGTTTGCTTCAAAACTACGAAATGCCCTTTGTGTACTGGCTTATATCAGTTACTGATATCGTATCTTCACCATGGCCACCGGCGGTTGAATCTGTGGGCCGGTCGTAGTGCAGAAACTTGCTGGGTCCCGCACCGTCGCCGCCGCAACTCATCCATCTTCCGTTCCGCTCTGACAGCATTTCTCACAGTCAGAGCGTATTGACTTTTTATCCATCAAGCAAAAAGCTGCGGAGGACCAACACAATATGGTGAGGGAGAGCAGCGGGCCAGCCGCCGGCGCTCAAAGTGACGGAGCGCAGTTCCACCGACCCCTGGGAAATGTTAGACGGGAAAACAGGCTGGAATACAATATAAAATGCCAGACAATTGGGTTAGTAATGGAGTGATTGTTGTTCGTGAAATATAAAGAAGTAGGAATAAAGCAATATCAAATTATAATTTACTATCATGGAAACCACTAAAAAAGGAAATTTATCATGTTCACGGACAGATAGACAGGAACCCAATGGAATAGAGAGCTGGTCTCGCACGTGGTAGGTGTCGTTCATCAGGGCGCCGGTTCGCTCCGTGCCGTGTTGTTCATCGGTGCTCTAGTTCACTCCGTGTCGTGTTCATTAGTTATCAGTTTCACTCCGTGCCGTGTTGCTCATTAGTTATCAGTTTCACTCCGTGCCGTGTTGCTCATTAGTTATCAGTTTCACTCCGTGCCGTGTTGCTCATTAGTTATCAGTTTCACTCCGTGCCGTGTTGCTCATTACTTATCCAGTTCACTCCGTGCCGTGTTGCTCATTAGTTATCCAGTTCACTCCGTGCCGTGTTGTTCATTAGTTATCCAGTTCACTCCGGTCCGGGCTGCTGCCGTTCCATCAGCCGCCGATTGCCGCCGGGCCAATGGGGAACTATCAAAGCGTTCGAAGTTGTAGCATTCAATGCTTGTCCCATCCAAAACCGCTGCCAACAACGCTTGCGACATCCAAAATTCGCCCGGGTAGGGGACATCTTCATGAGCCAAACTCGCCGCATCCAAAATGGTGCTCGCCGCATCCAAAACCGTAGCATACAGCCACACACAAAGCCGTGGCAGTCAAGCTTGCGCCATCCAAAACTGTCTGGCGCGGTCATATTGGAACTACTAGTTGCAGTGAAACCCGCTAGATGGAGGGAGTAGCGTGGTGATGACGTTGTCACTCTAACACGCAAGTCGGCTACAGTGGAATATGTTTATGCGAATGGACATCTGACACCACACTGGACCCGGTGTCGCCTCGCATCGGCCGGCAGCTGTCGGGCGGGGAGGAGGGTGAGGCGTGAGCGGTGCAGACCGACGGAGTGGGAACGTCACATCGAGACCGTGCGAAAGCTAATGGCAATTATAAAACTAAGTTTAATGCTGCGTTGGCACTACGCCACTTGTTGCTAAGGCCAAGAAAATCACTCACGACGAGGATGGGCGTCAGCTGCCACGTTTCGATATGCGATTACCGGCCCATTCCGATAAACCTGATGGTACTAGCGTATGGTACTGCTACTACCATAGTCATTGGCGGATCCAGAACGGTGGTTGGAGGGGGGACGGGTGGTGGGCGGAGGGGGAGCCAAATTCCCCCCAAAATATCACATAATTCTGAAAACTCATCGTATTTCGCTTGGTTATGCATTGATAGCCGATTTTAAACAAACTTTCCCTTGTAAAAGTTGCTTAGATTGTCTTCCATATCAGGAAATGTGTCAATTTTGTGCCGATTTCAGGCGTTTTGGAGGGGGTCATGGCCGCAATCCCCCCCCCCCCTGGATCCGCTAGTGACCATAGTCTGCAACGGATTTAATTAACGAATTTCTTATTCTATAATTAATTATTAATTGTGATTAATTATTATTGAAAATTTAACATATACATAATTTAATAGTAATACATAAATATAATAGTTAACTCATTAAGTAAGTACCAAGGTGTGTTCTAGATGGACTGGATCAACATTTGTCTGGTCACATAGGGAGAGCGACGTCCTAATACAGCTTCGAAAACTTCCGCCCCCTAACTTCAGGGGTTTTCGAAATATAGAGGCACCGCCTCCAAACGGGACGGTCTCGTTTTGACCAGGGGATCCGAAAGTAATAGTAGTGGCCAGGCGCCGCTCCGCCAGCCGTCCCCCGCGTGCGCGCCTATTGCCGACAGTCACATTTTTCTGGAAATGACCTCTTCTGCACGTAAGGACATTCCAAAGTGCGCGGTGATGCCACCGCGTATTTTCTGCAGGACCGGCTGAGGCAGAGCCAGTCATCTCTTTTATGCTAATAAAAACACCTCACGCATGGCATATTTCCGGTAAAATAAGCAATATTTGAAAGAAAATAAACTTGTTTTGTTCCAACGACAGCAGCAGTTACCTAGTTTTCCCATAAAATTATATATTTTTCATGAATTTTCATGCCAAAAAATGAATATGCCACCACCAAATTCTCAACGCTGAGAAAAGCCAGACTGGCCAGAGAAAAGAAAACCACAAAAACACAAAACCTCAACGAACAGTGTGTAGTAATACAAAGTTCCGTCAGTTTTGAATTGCATAATAATTTTGTGATCCAGTGTAGGACTTGCAGATAATTCAAAACTCTCAAATTGATCTTAAGATAAAAGTGGTGGACAGTAGTGCCGATCAAGTACTCGTTATCTGATACTAGTCTCGAAAAACGCCCAAGTTTTAACGCTGATAATTTCTGAAATAATGGACTAAATGAGCATTTATGTCTTAAATGTGTTTAAAGCTCATACAACTGTAAAAGAGTGCAATTACTTTCAGGACGGAAACCCGTATAATCCTTTTAAGACATCTACCAATATCAGTGGGTTTCCTGTAAACCGAGGTAACGATTGTTTTATTTGAAGCATCAACTGTTACATCTATAAATGGAATTCGGTAGTTTACTGACATTTCGAACGTGAATTTGATAATTTATTTGTCTTCAAGTTCGGATTTTAGGCACATGAGTTGTTCCTCGTCAACAATATCAATAAATATGTCATCAGTGTACCGGCATTACGTGAAAGGTTTCTTCTAGGCTCTCTAAGGTCAGTGATTCTATCTGTGCCATATACGTTTCCGCAAATGACACCCCAAGGGGAACCCATTGCCACCCCATCGATCTGTAGGTAAATTTTGCCCTCTGGGCATTGTAAGGAGTGTCTTTTGTGCATATCTCAAAGAAACGTTTGAGTTAGCTCTTGCTCTATGTACACGTGGCGCCGGGATAGACGCATGAGAGTACACGTTCTCAAGAAGCATATCGATCATCTGATCGACAGGGACATTCGTAAAGAGTGAAGATGCGTCAAGAGATGCCAGGGTGCCATGCCTATCCCGTACTCTGAGTATTTCTATGAATTCTTCAGACGATCTCAGGGAATAAGTTTTCGGTATGCAAGGTGAAATAATAGAGTTCAGCTGTATAGCTACATTGTAAGCTGGCGTGGGAATCCATGCAAAATGATTGGTCTAATAGGAATAACTTCTTTGGGTGTCTGAGTTTCCATAAAAGTAACCTGAGTTAATCTCACCTCTCAGTTTCTGGAATATTACGCCACCGTTCTCTGCGTTAGCGACATCGATTACATCATTCAGTATGATTGTATATTATAACAAGTTTTATATCACATTCTTCTAGAACTTAAAAAAATAATTCGAATAGATTTAAACTGTGATGTATAGCTTTTTTTGAGTGTGTGCATTATTTCATCTTGTGTATATGGTGCTGATGAAGTAATTTATGACGAAACGCGTCCGCCTATGTGTTTACTTTCCTGTGTCATGTATGCCATAATTGTCTGTATATGAATATATACACATATATTACATAGCTGGAGGGGGTCGCACGGGTGTTATCGTAAAGCTGGACAATTAAAATGAACCTTAAACGGAAACAATAACAGAATCATACAAAGTCTATACGAGTGACTAGCACAGGGTCTGGAATTCAAGATATTGACCGCCACGACGATGTTCATGCTACATTAAGCATGATTTTGTATGTTTTACAGAGGCTAGGGGGAGGGGGGTTCAAACTTCAAACATGTTTGCGCTACTTAATTATATACGGGGCTCAGTCGAAACGTTACGAAGCGTTACATTAAAACGGCAATATTCAACAGGGTGTTGAATATTGCCGAAGAAACGTTACGTAATATATGGACGATCCATAGTACGGCGGCGCTCGGCGCGTCGCGACACGACGGCGCGTTCTCCCACGGTGTAATGTGATACCCGCCCGCCCCGGGTCTGCCGCCCTTACATCATCACTCCATATTTATCTTTCACCAACATCTAACGGCTACCAGAATTCGGCGGGACGGGAGGGCGTAATCACGAGTTTTGTTTGTCCTCGAGTAACCGATGCCATTTTACAGCTTCAAACTGTATTTACGGTAAAAACACTCTCCGATACATACAACCGGCTATTCTGAGCGTCGTGTCAGGGTTAAAAGATGAGATACATGCTAAAAACGACACACATGCGTACACTGAGTAGAACAACAAAACACACAATACACGATCGCAAGCACACACATCCAGCACAGCACATCAGATGTCATGTAAAAGAGTGCCAACTTTACGTTTAAATGACGGTAAAGACGTCACGAATGTCCCGAGACAGGGTGTTGTACCGCTGCACCGTACTATATAAAAAGCGACACTTGCCGGTTGTAGTTCTCACGCGCGGGAGGGCCAAATCAGCGTCCTGGCGGGTGCTTCTGGAACGAAGTTCAGAATTGGCCGAAAGCTGGGAAGCTGGGAAATTTTGTGAAGAAGGTGGAGAGATTGAAGTTCGTACAGTTGCCGGGCGGTGAGCCAGCCCAGTGCATCTCGCACGTCCGATATGTGGTCGAATTTACGTCGGCCAGAGACAGTGCGCAAACCAAAATTGACTACCTTAAAACCAACCCAAGAGACGTTTTATTAGTGGATCGCCGGCTTAAACGCGAACATTTTGAGCACCCATGTGACGACGGTGGTCGTTGGATCCGATTCAGTGGCTGTTAGTTGTATTCTACTGGTCCATATTGGACTGGCAACAGGCGGCATGATTAAAAACTTTACCAGTCTCTATCGAGCAGGAAGCATTGTATTTGAGTATAGGTACGTAAGCCGGTTTTTCTGGGAAATACGCACTGTCTCATTCAAGGGATTATACGGGTTTCCGTCCTGAAAGGAAATGCACTCTTTTGCAGTTGTATGAGCTTTAAACACGTTTAAGACATATAACAGGGACCACAATGCGCATTTAGTCTATTATTTCAGCAATTATCAGCATTAAAACTTTGGCGTTTTTCGAGATTTGTATCAGATAAAGAGTACTTGATCGGCATTACTGTCCACCACATTTGTCATCTTAGAATCTGCAGCAATCAATTTTAGAGTTTTGAATTATCTGCAAGTCCTACACTGGATCACAAAATGATTATGCAATTCAAAACGGGACTCTTTATTACTGCACACTGTTCGTTCAGGTTTTGTGGTTTTCTTATCTCTGGCCTATAGCGTTGGTAATTTGGTGGTGGCTTATCGGCATGAAAAAATCATGAAAAATATCGAATTTTATGGGAAAAACTAGGTAACAGGTGTTGTTGGAACAAAACAAGTTTATTTTTCAAATATTGCTTATTAATTTCCTGAAATTTCCTGAAAAATGTGGCTAGCGTGGGACTTCTACCACCTTTATAAGTACGTTTTACTATGCAACTCATTTATTCTGGGAAAAATCCGTATAATTCCTTTAAATAGCGCAAAAACGATTGGTGTGTGTTTGACATTGTTATAATATGTTGATGCACTTCTGTTCAAACAGCTTACTGATCGATCGTGATAACCTGTTGTCAGATTTTCTGTCTTAGTCTTTGTAACAAATTGTCGTGCACCTGTTACGGCTTCAATGAACCACAGTTTGCAATATTTGTTTTACTTCGGGTCACTTCAGGTCAGGTCACCAGGTTGCATTAAGTGACCCAATCTTCGTAAAAAATAACGGTCGTGCACAGGCAACAGTGTTTGTCCGAGCAGTTTTAAACTCACATAATTGAATTAGGCTTAACCCTCGCCAGTGCAGGGGTTGATGCCACCCCCTCGGTTTTTCGGGAATAACTCGCGTAAATACCAACCGATTACGATGCAACTTTCAGTACCGTACTGGTGAACAATTTGACACATATTATGCAATTTCTAAAATTGTAGGTCACATGACCCGTGACCTTTGACCTGTTTTTCAAAGTCATGTCAGGCGCAACTGGCGTCCCGAAGTATTAATCCTTGTAACGTGTGCAGTTTCATAGTGTTTGTCGTTCAGGATCATATGCACAGGTGTTTCCAGGTGACAGTTGTGGTTTCCACTGAGATTGTGACCTCCATTGACCTTTTCAGAGTCCAGCCGAGGTCACTTACATCCGATGACCTCATATTATTTTGTTTGGCTTCTAGGACATTTTGTGACGCTGATTTCAAATATGGGATCCATTTTACATAATTATATGTTCCACTGGGGTCATGCGCCCCTAAAGATCAACCGAGGTCACTGACCTCAAATTACCTGACATGACCCGACATGACCTTTTTGGAATTTGGCAGTTTCTAGGACATTTTGTTACGCTGATTTCAAATTTGGCATCCATTTAGCATAATTATATGCTCATTCGCGATTCTAGCTCGATTAAATTCAATTTGATACGGATTTATCATTTGGTTGAATTTTGGGTCATTGGCATGACTTCAGAGGTCATCTAATGACCTAGGACCTTAAAATCGGATATCAATGGCTTACTCTCTTGACAAGCAACACGCTCGTTTTTTGATCGAAGCTCTAGCCCAATTAGGGGCGAAACGCTGGGGGGGTCGTACCAATCCCCCCCCCCCCCCTTGCACGGTCACGCACTGATCGGACGCTGCACGGGCGAGGGTTAAATACCTACACATCGCATATTGATTGACAGAATATTTGTGTAAATCTGTGACCTAAGGTCAGGTCGAATCCGTGACCTCCCCATTATATGTCAATATGAAGATATGAAAATGCCTCCCATTCAGAGAATACGCATTACATCAGACCAATTACTTCAGGATCATGTTTCTATAGCCCATTCTTGATGACCCTATGCAACTGTTGCTCAGTGACCCCTACAAGGTCATCTTAGGTCAACTGAGGTCAAAACAAAAAACAAAGTGCTCCTTCACATTGGAAAAGAACGTTGAAGAATCGCCAGCTTGGTTCCCTATCCAATGAGAACGTTTGACTGGTTTGTAGGTACATACATATACTTACCGTATCTAAGCGAGGTACAAAGATCCCTACTCCAGCTTATTAAAGGGAATAGTTCACTTTTAACATGGAGTTTTGAACTGAGATAGCAGATTTGTAGAGCAGATCGAAAAATGGGTTGTGTGAAACAATTAGCTCCAAACGTTAAGTAATTTCGACACAGCACTGGTGGCCCCTTTTAAAGGAAGATTCATTTCCACGAAACTTGTTTCGGATTTCCACAACGGTTGTTTACGTTACACGCAGCCTGCGTATATATGTCTAAAGTCCGTCGTTATTGTGTGCAATAGTTTCCATATCCAAGCTATACCATATGCATGACGTCATAATTGTCACGCAATTTTTGTTATGGCCATGAAGGAGAAAAGAGAAACATGCTCATTTTTCGACGGACATCCATCTATCGTCCAAACAAATGCCATATTTGCTTTTTCAGCTCGAAATACCCCGCATAGCACAATTTCAAGACAACTTTCAAAGTGACCTATTGCCTTTAACCCTATTTGTAAATGGGGGCGGATTCCGCCCCCCCCCCCTCATGTTTTTCGCAGATATCTCCAGAATGGCTGGGAGCAGGCCCATTAAACTTTGGGACTTTTCATAGAATTGAATACCGCATTTGAAGTCAAAATTTTGAGTTCCTAACCTGAACAGAGGCGGTTTCAGGGCACAGTTTTGGGTGGGTTCGGAGGCGACATTTGGCGATAATACGGAAATGCGATCTTCACGGTTTCTTCCTAACTGCCTCAAGTATGAAGGAGTTACATCGGTTTACGGTGATTGCAACAAGTGCAAATTAGTTGATGTTAATGAAATATCATAAATATTGCATGGCAGAGGTGGTTTCAGGGGCTTGAAAAAAAGGGGGGGGGGGGTTCCAGGAAGTATTCAATGCTTGGCGGGAAGCCAATAGAGCAATGTAAGGGGCATTTATAGCTATCAAGATGTAAAAGATAGCTTCTGCTTCCATTATTTGCATAATTTATTACATATAGAGTTTCAGGGGCGTGTTCAGGAACATGAAAAGGGGGGCGACTGGCATGGTGATGACGATATGCCACCGATAACGGCGCAATAGACGCTTAGCTTATAATGATATATGCACATATGAGGCCAGAAAAGGGAATAAAGTCATTTTTTTGCAGAGGCGCGCTCAGGAATGGAAGAAAGGGGGTCATATTATTGCAAGGAAACTAAGAGGCATGGACGTACAATGTCATAACATACTGCAGTTTTAGGATGAAACACGCACCACAGGCTACTCTACTAGCGATTATAAGATAATAGGCGAGTCCAGGTAGGGTAAAAAGGGGGGGGGGGTAACCAATGTTAATTGAAGTTGTAAGTGAAATAGTCACTGTTGACTAGTTAGTATCATAATAGCGGATACATATACTTATCAAAAGGTCTTGCGCCGCCCCAGTTTGGATCCGTGGATACGCCTATGATGAAGTGCAACATGCAAAAAGGGAACTATCTACGATCAGTAAATATTTATAGTGCTGGGTAGCAACTTGTCTGCGGTTAATATTTTGTTTCCAATTTGACCTCCCTTTTTCTCACTAACCTGGTACCGTCTATGGCAAAAAATATGATTATAACTGTTTGTCTAATGTCACAATCACATACCATTTCATTTATAAAATAAACAACATCAAAAATGTTTTTATTCGCGCATTTACTTCACCCCCATATTGAGTGACCTGCACACGGCTATGATTTTTGAACCTTTCAAACGTCACCGTCATATATCAATTTCCAATTAAATCTCTATCGATTCCCATTAGTTGTGTTAAAATCGGTGGATAAACATGAAAGCTATGTTGGATCAAAAATACCACTAAAATTTCTAGTTTTTGCCCCCCTGTTGCCCCCCCCCTATCCAAAATTACGATTTGTTTTTATTATTTAGAAATGTAGATCGTATTGAGGGGAACCAAACACCGTTTCATTTTTGAAAATCGGGACGAGTAGATCTCGAGATCTCCGGGGGGGGGATCCGCCGCCCCCCCCCTGTTACAAATAGGGGTAGCCAGGAGCCTGTTACAAATAGGGTTAAGTGGCAAAACAGCTAAACACCCTAAAGTGATAGCTCCATATGTACCGAAAACCTACTCACTAAAATCATCATGCCCAGATCAATGCACACTCAGCTAAAACACGAAGGAAATAAACGGTCTCCAACGGTTCCCATGGCTCAGCAGAAGCGAACATTTCTCCCGCCAGCAGGCAAGGCCACCTACCGCCAGGGCGCACAGCCCGGCGCAGCCGGGCGGTCGGCTGAGACCCCGCGGGCGGCGGCGGCGGCACTGACAATGACGGGTTCCACTGTACACCTTTCCTCACGTGTCCCAGGGACGGTCGCTCAAGCTAGCGTTTCGTCGAACTACTGGCTATGGCTGAGACATCTACCGGGCGATATTTGAACCAAGTAGTTCCCGGAAGATAGATGTCCTCGGTCGTTCTATTTTTGGAGGTCGCAAGCTTTGCGCTGCACTACTTTGTATGTGGCTGGATACCACGATTTTAGCTGCTGCTAGCTTGGATGATGACGATGTCCCCTACCCGGGCGAAATTTGGATACCGCAAGCGTTGGATGGTGCTGTTTTGGATGGTACAAGCATTGAATGCTACAACTTTTGAACGCTTCCATATACACCCGGGCCAATATATGAGGAGCCGGCGGCGGCGCAGCAGAGGCGCCCGATAAACAGCTATAGTCGGTTAAACAGCCCCGGTTGGTATCCGGAGGGCGGCTCTACTGACACCGCTCTGGTCCTCTGTTTGCTGGCTGCACTCTGCAGGGCGTCCGGCCTCGCTCTCCAACAGCGGCATTGCCAGGGTACACCAGACCAGGGCTGGCTCTTCATTGTGAGCTCGGCATAGTTAAAAGTGTTCGTTGAAGGTAGGTCCGTGATTCTTCAATAGCTGTCGCAAAACAGGCAATGGCTCCGCACATAAAGACAAACCGATGAAAGTTCCGTACTTGCTCCGGAAGTGTCATACACTTACCCTGCAATGCTACTGTAGCAATTCAATGTTAAAAAGAAAGGTGTACTTATCCGTTCAATGAAGTGAGTTTGTTTTCCAATTATTATAAGCGGGAACAAATACTACAGTCATTGTCCAAAGCTGTTTGTCTTAGAAGGAAACAGTGCAGTGATTTAATTAGCGACGTTTTTGATCCGTTAATTTGTATTGCTTTATAATAATTGAAACACATTGAACTCGCAGCGCAAAGTTCTTCTTTCCCGAATAAAATAACGTTTCTATTCCAATTATGTTCACTTATCTATGCTTTCCTACTTCCAGAAACACTCTTATGCGTTTGTGCATTGTGTGGTAACGCCAACAGTTAAATTATAATGGCAATGACCCAGGTAGCATGTGTCTGAAAAGAATGCTACTTAAGTCCGCTCGCAACTGAGTCTGGAGCTGCGTGGACGCAGTAATTTGGCGTGCTGACGATATGCAGTAGAAGGCGCCAAACTGCACTATTCTGGTGCCGGAAACGCGGCAATTCTGGCGCTCTGTCGCCCCCCGTAATTCGTCGCAGTGGAGGAACCACACCGGTGTGGTGTGATAAACGACACAAAGTCTAGTAACAACTAAATGGTGAATACACGCCAAAGTGTGAGAAATCACGGTAATATTCGCAAAAAAAAAATAGTTGGAATAACTACAGGTACTGAGAAGAAGACTTTCATGTAGGCTAGTGGTGAATTAATTATTTGCTTCCTTTATGATAATTTGTATTTTGAAATGTAGTTATTTTGCTGTCATAATATGTCCCTAAGAAGTGTCGTAAAAATGGCATAAGTGCCATAAAATGTCCTATTATTACGTTTTTTTCAACTGGTAACTTTTTAAAATAAATGTTTATCATGAAACCGTTTCTCATCGCCAATTTTCTCCACACCGAACTTCTCTTCTTTAAATTAACCCTCTCTGTGCCTATTCTCTTTTTGTCTGTGCCGGTGTCTCTTTTTCATTTTGCGTGTCTAGTTCTTAAGGTCTGGATGCACGACAGATGTTTTTGTGTTTTTTTTAATGAGCTTTGTTTCGGTTTTAGATTTTGTCATCATCAAAACTCATCCGTGCCATTGAAACTGTATAGCGTCGTCCACGCGAGTAAAACGTTTTTATTGTAGGAGCGAAAAACAAATGTAACGTAGAGTCACAAATGTACTTTACCGTTGTATTGTATAAACATGTTATCCCTGTGGTCTCTGGTCACCAAAGTACTTCTCTTCTTTACCCATCCCGTCTTCTCCACACCAAAGAGTCTTCACCAGCAACAGAAGAAAGGCAGGCAGCTGGCAAGTCAGCAAAAATACCACGCCAACTAAATTCAAGCGAATTAGAACATCAGCGTTTTGAGCTGGACCAGTTAATTGAGAGGATCTAAATGCAAATCTCGCAGAGGAAAATAGCTTGAGAAAAAGTTGGGCCATAATTTGACGTTGAATTTCAGAAATGATTTGCATTCATCCGTATGCAATGGCTGGCGTATATCTAGCGATGCAGGCAAACAATTAATTATTTACCGGTTAGGTACCCAACGGGATCTAATGTATTTAGCAAATGTATGTATGTATGTATTGACTATTTACCATAAAAACACTCCGATTACATAAAACCAGCTAGTCTGAGCGTCGTGTCCGGGGTTAAAAGGCAGAGACATGTTAAAAACGACACTCGCCTCACATGCGCACACTGAGTAGAACAAAAATAACACGATCGCAAACACACAAATGCAGCACAGCACATCAGATGTCATATAAAAGAGCGCCAACTTTACGTTTAAGGACGATAAAGACATATCACGCAGGTCGAGAGGCAGGGTGTTGTAGCGTTGTACTACACTGTATAAAAAGCGACGCTTGCCGGTTGCAGCTCTCACGCGCGCGGAGGACCCAGTCAGCGTCCTGGCGGGTGCTTCTGGAACGAAGTTCAGAGTTTGCCGAAAGCTGGGAAGCGAGAGCCTGCGGTTCCCCGGTGCTGCGAATTTTGTGAAGAAGGTTGAGAGATTGAAGTTCGTACAGCTGCCGGCGGTGAGTCAACCCCAGTTCATCTCGCACGTCCGATATGTAGCTCGAATTTACGTAGGCCAGAGACAGCAAGCAAACCAAAATTTTATCTTTTGGAGGCGCTGCATGTTATTTTCTGACCCGTTACCAAAGACCGCCAAACAATATCGGACGTGCGAGGAGGACCAGGGCGTCAACTATACCAGGTAGAAGTGACGAGGGGATCTGATGACACACGTGACACAGGCCGATGAGGATACCGTTACATTTTTGGACGAGGGCAGATACGTGTGAGTCCCACGAGGAATCTTGTCAAACAGTACGCCGAGATTCCTCACCGTGGGGCTCTCACGCACTATGTCCTCGCGGAACCGAATAGTGGTCGGGGCATGCGACAATTTTGACCGAAACCACAGACAATGAGCTCTGTTTTCCCGGTATTTACTTTCCAAACCATGGGAATGGAACCAGGCGTCGAGAGACGATAAAGCCTGTTTCATCGTAGCATGAGCCGTGGGAGAGATTATGTTTTGCCTGAGACCAAAATTTGGGTATCGTCACCGCTACAGTTTTATCCTGACGATACAGGATACAGGTGACGATACAGGTTTTATCCTGAAGATACAGTATACAGGTGACGATACAGGTTTCATCCTGACGATACAGGAGACAGGTGACGATACAGGTTTTATCCTGACGATACAGGATACAGGTGACGATACAGGTTTGTATCCTGACGATACAGGATACAGGTGACGATACAGGTTTTATTCTGATGATACAGGATAGCAGGTGACGATGCAGGTTTTATCCTGACGATACAGGATACAGGTGACGATACAGGTTTTATTCGCTGACGATACAGGTGACGATACAGGTTTTGACAGGTGCCCACGTGCGCCTGTGGTGCATAGAGGGATAAGTCATTGGCAAAATCTGGAATAGGAGTGGGCCGAGTGAGGATCCTTGGAAAACACCCATAGGCTTAGGTAGGGATCAGTAAAGGTGGCGGTTCCCACGCCCGTCAGCTATACAAACAGATTGAGTATGGCCAGTGAGTTAAAAGATGAAAACCAGGTACAGGATCGATAGAATATAGGTTTGAAGTTTGGAAAGGAGCTTTGCGTGGTCGATCACGTCAAAGCATTTTGACAGGTCAAGTAGACAGAGGAGAGCGATATCCTGGCGGTCGGTGGCGAAAAGGATATAGTCGGATACGGTAAAGAAGTGCGGTTTCGGTGGAGTGGTTTGAACGAAAACTGTGCTGGGAAGAGGAAAAAATGTGATTCTTGGCCATGTAGGAGTACAGTTGTCGCTGAACAACTCTCTCGTACAAGTTTTGGGAAGGCTGGGGACAATGGAGGTGGGACGAAAGTTGGATGTTTCTGAGAGGCTGCCGGATTTGGGAATTAGGATGCACGATAGTGTTTTCAGGACGTGGGATATTCACAGGTTGTGAGACAGGTGTTGATGATATGAAGGAAGACATGGCCGATGACGTCAAAAAAAAGTTTCAAAATCCGGATTGCCGGTGCCGTCAGAACCACAAGCTCCTGATTTGTTTTCATAGAAAAGAGGACAGAACGGAGAAAGGTCAAGAGAGACAGCTTCAGAGTGAAGGCGCAGGAGCCAACCCTCGGAGTCTACAGGGAAGTTGAAGGGGCTCCCCGCCTGTCCCGAACGTCACCCGCGACACAAGGCCCGTCCCCGACGAAGTACTCGTTTAGCTCGTCGGGTGTGGCCTCAGCACAGCTTTCTGTGCGGACTTCTTGCCCTCAATAATTTGGAGGAATGTTCCGAAAGATGGTGGTAGGAAACCCGTTCAGTCACCCACTGGGCAATATCATGCCTCACATCAGTTCCGAATGGCAGATTTGACCCTTTTTGTCGAGAGCGAGAAAGGCTGGGGTCCTACCACTTCGGGCAAAAAGTCCGCGGGGCTGAGCCATCAGCCGCAAGGTGGCGCGTCCGAGACAAGGGTGGTGCCGAAGGATTGCACAGCTTGATGCGCTGTGAAGGAAATGAGTCATGACAGTCAAGTAAAGGCAGACACAGATCGGTGAAGGCAACTGACCGGCAACTCCCGCGCGTCGAGAACACGGACTCCAGTCACTGCGACATAGATAAAAATGAAGATATAAGACAGGTGATAACCCGTCCGCTCCGCTGGACGATTACAGGTCAAGTAAGTGTGTGTGAAAGCCAGTGATAGGCAATTAGGGATTGATAACCCGTACTACCCGTGGCACACACCCGTCGTACCTATACTACGTTTTTGTACCAGTCATACACCCGAGGTACCCCGTCGAAAACCTACGGTGCTCGACATAGCACCCGTGGTACCTGTTGTGCCGCTGTGGGAAACGTGATAAACCCGTTATAGCCGGTTACTCACCCATTATACACGTGGTACACCCATGACACCCTGTTATACACCCGTTAAACCCGTGGAAACTCCACCCCGGCTTAGCGTATATGTTATATATATATATATATATATATATATATATATATAATAATATATATATATAGTATATATATATATATATATATATATATATATAATATATATATATATATATATATATATATATATATATATATATATATATATACTATATAT
>JAXIVJ010001275.1:140000-144824 GCA_036785665.1 Chirona hameri | reverse complement strand
AAATGACAGAAATATGCCAATTTTTACGAAAATGCCAAACGCTAAAAACGTACAGCCAAGCATCTACAAATTTGTAAAAATGGTGTTTTCCGGCCAAAAATATGCCAATCTGGTAACCCTGGTCTGGCCCGCCCCGTCCTGGCCTGTCCTGGCTTGTCCTGGCCTCATATAGGACTCGCATTATTTAGATGAGAGATGAGACCCTCTGAAAAGTAGTTTTGAATGACATTACAAAGTTGCCAAAGACTCAAAAACAGTTCGGCGGACGGAGCTGAAAATTTCACAATGTGAATCTGCGGCCCAGATAACCCACCGAAACGTAGTTTAATCGAAATCTGAGATATATGGTGTTATGGCAGACTTGGCCGAGCGGTCCGGAAATGCCCGCATCACACAATTATGAAAACTCATTGGATTTCGCTTGCTCCTCTGTATTGATAGCCGATTTAAAACAACTTTCCTTAGTAAAAGTTGCTTAGATTGTCTTCTGCATCAGGAAATGTGTCCATTTTGTGCCGATTTCAGGCGGTTTGGGGGAGGGGCATGGCCGCCATGGCCACCCCTGGATCCGCTAGTGGCCGCTAATGAAATCGAACAGCATGATTCTACATACTTCCCTTCACCAGTGGCGGTGGATTGTATTTTCGGATGGGAGGGGCAAAGCAATCTCCAGGGGGCCCCCGGAGCGTCAGAGCACTGAAGGCTCTTATGACTGAGGGACTCTTCGCCACCTGGACTGAGGGCCCCTCAAAGCGGACGATAGTTATCGCATACCGACCGAGGACTCACTCAGGACGACCGAGGATAGACCTCGGGATAACCGAGGACCGACCAAGAGCCCCTCAGGCTGATCGAGGGGCACATTCGGGGCCCCAGGGCATTTTTTTATCGGCCAAAAAAGGGGAAAATTCGATATTTCCGGAGGGCCCCTCTTACAAACTTCTGGGGGGGGGGGGGGGGGGGTGAAACATATGTTTGCCCCAACCCCCCAACTTCTTGAGTGGGGGGGAGCTGCTCCCCTGCCCCCCCCCCCCCCTTTCCGCCACCCCTGTTCTACACTCGACAGGTCCTACGCTCGACACAATCCTAAAAGAACACGGGTATATATTGTTTGAAAACAGTCACATAATGCCCGAACTTCATCTCGTGCACACGAAGGTCGTTCAGAAATAATGGATCAACATGCATCACAACCACCCATTCCAGCGATACCAAACGATTCCGGGACCTACGTTATACGTATCCCGCTATAGTGCTAGTAACCGACCATTGCTACGACAACGACGGGGTAAAATAAGTCCTACTCCTGCTTCAAAGTCGTGCGAGAAAGGTTGTGACGCAAGTCATTCAGCCAGATTATTATGCTACTTAATAATTGCGCGTGACTTTGTTACGCGTTCTATAAAAAAAAAAAACGCGAACGTTATCAAAAAGTTACCATTAACTCAGTATAATGCTTCATTCAGAGTACGCTCCCGCTTTGCCCCAGCGATGCCATCCGGTGGCAGAAAACGTAAACGATGATTATCGCTAATTCAGCATTCGCAGGCTTTGAATATTGACGAACGATCGAGACGCACCAATGGACACGATTTGCCTGTCCATTCTGTGATTGAATAAACTATATCGCAGCCGGTTTTGCTCAATACTGATCCGACAGTGTGAAAGGTAAGGTTCAGTGTTTAACAAGCATAACGCATTAAATGTGGACATCGCAATGTCCTCATCCATCGAGTCACTTTATGGAATCGCCTGACCTGACAAAACACTCACAATACCGTTGAGCACTTCTCTCCGCCGGGTTGTTCGCATGGGATGACACAGCACAGATGTGACTGAACAGTCCCGCACTCGCGTCAGATTCAGTCACGGGACATCGAACGGTACTGCATCACAGCATAACGGTACAGCACCATCGCTCCACACTCAGCATCTCACCAGTTGGTTGACAGTTGACACACACACACACACACACAGAGCGGCCGGGTCCCTGTCGGCGGCGGTTCGTCAGCGATGTCGGTGTCGGCGGAGGTCCGTCAGCGATGTCGGTGCGGGTGCGGGCTCAGGCGACCGGTCGTCCGGCCGGGCGCCGCCGTCAGGAAGGGCAGGGACCCGACCCCCCCCCCCCCCCCCCCACGAACACACACACACACAAAGTCTGTTGAGGGCGGTACAACCCTCAGAAGATGACGTCCAGCTCCTCCGGGTCCTCGTCACACTCGGCCGGGTACAGTTTCTGCGGGAGGCGGGAGCAGTGGTCGTGTCATTCCAGGTGCGACCAGCGGCCGTGCTATTCTACACCAGAGGCGCAAAACCACACATGCGGCCGTTTTCGCAGCGCAGTGCGATTGGAAGTGTCGGATTTCGAATACACGCTCGATTAAAATAAAATAGAAACAATTTTCAATATAACATAGTAAAGCTTCCTTGTGCAAAGCAAAATCTTAACAAATACATAATCAACAAACAAATGAGTAAATTAGGTATAAATGTAAACGGATAATTACTTCAGGCCGTTTTAAAACCATTAAGCCAACTTTTAAAAAATGCAATGCGATAAGCCAACTATCTCTCAATTCTGCCTCGGCATTCAGTCGGCGCTTCTGGTTGCCGCCTTACCTCGCAGTTTCCGTCCGTTTGTCCCTCTGATACCGCCTCCGTCAGCTGCTCATGCACCACAGAGTCCATATCGTGCTCCACCGAGGCCAGCAGCATGCCGAAAAGGCGGCTGTGGCGGACATAGAGCCGACCGTCAGGACACGTCACGGAGAACGTCACGGAGAACGTCACTGATAACGTCACTGATAACGTCACGGATAGCGTCACGCAAAACGTCACTGAGAACGTTAACCCGCGCCGTGCCGGGGGTGGGGGTGTTTAGACCCCCCCCTCTCAGGTTTGTCAGGATTAGCGAGAAAAAAACGGCGGTGCGCAGCGCCTCCATTTTTGGCACAGCTGTTCGGGCATCAATTGCGCACATTATGTTTAAAAAATACCTCAAGTCATCTCAGGTCAGGTCACCAGACCAGGTCACGTGACCCCACCTGTAAAAAAAAACTTGTGGTCGTACCAGTCACAGTTTTTGAATGATCCGTTTTACACTTACAGGATTTAATAGGGATTTCAATTTACACTTACAGGATTTCAAATATATCTACAATTCGTATCTTGGATTTTTTATATATCAGCGACCTAAGGTAGTGTCAATTTCGTGACCTCCCCATTATAAGTCAATGGGAAAATATTCAAATGCTTCCTATTCCAAGGATACGCAAGATATCAGTCTAATTCCTTCTGGATCATGTTATTATAGGCCATTCTTGATGACCTAGGTGCCATTTTTGTTCAGTGACTCCTACAGGGTCAGCCGAGATCATCGAAGGTCTAAAATGTGTGTGTGTTTGGGGGAGGGGGTCGGCCGCCATAAAAAGTGAGGGGTCGCGACCCCCCGGTTTTCAAAAGTGGGAGAGTCGCGACCCCCATCTTCATTAGACTCACTTGGTGACGTATCCCCTTACATGACACCTCTAAGCACACATTCATACCGAACACCTCTGATGATGCAGTGCCCCTACCTGACGGCCTTGGTGACGGCGGTGCGGACGCCGTACGCCCCGGCGTCCGTCTCCTTTGCCTCCCGGTTGGCGCGGCACAATGCCTGCAGCAGACACTCGGGCCTGTGGCGGATCTGCTTGTAGGCGCCGCGTAAGCCAGGATCACCGGCTCGCCCACAGAGTGATCCACCGTGTCGACGATGTACTGATCTTCCTTCACACCCGAGAGCTTCTTGATCGGGCTCTTGCGTGACTGGTACACCTCGTTGTATACCTTGAGCAGGAACTTGTGAGTGTCGTCGCAGAAGCTCTTGAAATCCAGCTGAAACCCGAGCGGCTCCAAGTACTCTTCCACCATGGGCGCTGCCATGCCAATCATCTTCTCCACCGACGTGTCGTACATGCTCGCCAGCGAGGCGACGCCCATCTGGATCTTCATGAGCGCCAGCGGCTCCTTCAGGAAGTCGTGCACCATGCGGATGTAGGGCAGTGCCTGCTCGATGGCCGAACGACGGATGTCCTCGCTCTTCAGCAGATTAAACGCGACTCCGATGGAATCCATGACGGCGTGGAAGTGGCCGGCCACCTCCTTCTCGTCCTTGCTGTTCTGGATCTGGCTCAGGTAGGCGGAGATCTCCCTCCATGCCCTCGACCTCTGGCACCAGGCCGGACAAGCTGTTCATGTCCAGCCCGCCGCTGGCCGCCTTCATCATCATCGCCTGCATCGCCACCGGGTCGTTGGCAATGGCGCTCAGCGAGTCAGTCAGCTTCGAGAAGTCCGGCACATTGTTCATCATGCCCTCAGCCTTCTTCAGAGCCTCTGCCGCGCTGATGGTAGCCTTCTTCCCTTCGGATTTCTTGGCTTGGGTTTTCGTTTCCACCCTTCGCTTTAGCCTTAGCGTCATCGTCCGGCTCAGTTTCGATTTCATTCTCCTCTGGTTTCTCAGCCTCCTTGACCGGCTCACTTTGGGGTTTGCTCTCCTTGTCCTTGCCCGCTTCCAGTGGCGTCTTCAGACTGTTTAGAATACGTCTGACAAACTCGGGCTCGGAGTTATCTTTCTTCACAACATTGCCGAGAATTCCGCCGAAATTGGTGATGATCTCGGGAAGTTCCTTGTCGGTGGGCTTCTCGTCTGCGAGGACTTCCATCAACGACGGCAGCAGACGGCTGATCTGGTCCTCTGAGCCTGGGAAAGCGCGCATCACCTTCTTAATCTCGCGCATGAACGTAGAGCCCGTCCGTGACCAGTCCCACTCCTGCTCGTCAACG